>LPNX010106467.1:306950-344215 GCA_001517045.1 Pseudotsuga menziesii
AGATTATCAGCCACGCCATTTTATTTATCATGCAGCCACACCATTTGAATGCATATCAGTATATGTAAGAGAACCGTAGCAAAACGCGGAACCCTAGCAAATGGTGTCTTCACAAAGAATTAGTAGGTCGCAGCTTCAGAGAGTTCAATAATGGCATGAATCTTCAGAGAATAGGCTTACTCTTCACAGCATTCACAGCTCCATGCTCAATACAATATATATATCAGCCTTCTTCAACGCAATATGCACACGGTATATCAGTCAGCAATACCAATGTTAAAATTGGACTGCATCACTTAAAACAAAAAAAACATTCCTTTATTATAATTACGTAGTAAGATCACACTGCCTGGATGGAAAGGGTCAGCACGCCATTCTCTATCTTTGCCTTCAACTCGTCAATCTTAATTCAACGCTGGTCTTCCAGCATTACCTCCCGGCTGGTCTTCACGCTGGAGGCTATGGAAAGGAGCAGTTAAAAATGTCTTCACTTTTTAGATTATAAACTAGTGTAGTATATTACAACTTTCCATGGTGGTCTTCACACCAAGATACACCAATTTGCTGGTCTTCACACCAATACGCTGGTCCTTAACGCAGGCAGCCTCCACGCACTGGTCTTCATGCAATATAGTATATGCACTGGTCTTCACGCAATATAATATATGGACAGCACGCTTCACACAGCACGCAGTAGCAGATACCAACAGCACGCTTCAACGTAGATAATCTCAACATAGCCTTCAGATTTGCAGTGTTCTTCTCCAATTCAATCTCCAACGCAGCTATTATGCAGTCTTCAAGTCGCAGGCTGCAGGCTCAACGCAGCATGCATGCAGTTTAGCATAAAAGATGGGTATTCGCAGCCTTCAACACTGCCAGTACAGCAAAGGAATCACAGCGCAGCATACAGTCTAGGGTAAATAGTGAACAGAAGCTATCTTCAGCCACGCCGGGACCACCACTCATACATATAAACATATTTGCAGACAGTAATAACTCCACGCAGACAGTAAGAGTAATAACTCCACGCAGACAGTAAGAATTTACCAGAATTTACCAGAAAACTCCACGTTCTGAGTAATGGACTGAGACTGAGTTTTTCCAACTCAACAGAAGTTAGGGTTCACTTCAGTGGTAGAATGCAATACACAGCGCAGCCCTTCTAAATCAAGAAATGCTCCAAATTCACAGCAGAAATTAGGGTTTGCATTAGAGAAATCTCCACGCAATCAAAGATATAGATATATGGTATACTCACGCAATCAAAGATATGGTATACAATCTGGTCGTGGACGTTTTCAGAAATCGCAGCATCTCACAAGGAATTCGTACCAATTACCCGTCAAATATAGCTGGGGAGACTGTCAACATATGGCTTACAATACAGAAAACATTTCACTTCAATTCAATACGGCAAGGGAGCCACAGCAGGCACACCCTTCACACAGAATAATATTCAAAACGCTGGGATTGAACAGAGAAATGGAGGAGATCAAAGCACAGTTCTGAAAAATTACGGTTAGGTAATTAAAAACTAGCAGAGAATAAACGCAGGCAAGAGGAGTAACGCATACATTGCATGCGACTCCACTGGCAGACTGATGGAGCAGTCTGGCAATGGACTGGCAAGCAGAATGCCAGGAATGGGCAGAAATGCAGCAGGAGTTATGGCAGACAGCCCTACTCTGATACCACTTGTTGGTAATAACTCCCGATTCAATTCAACTATTCATGGCTAAGCATTCATTCATACATTCATGTGACGGTTTATTTCACCTTCCGTCCAGCCTTTTCGGCTTCCAACTATTCCTATTTATTTATTTACAATATTATAATCCCTAACGGATTATATTCTAACACATACAAATTTGGCTACGGCAAGTAGCTACAGTCTATATTCTCAAAATGTTTCTTTACTTTGGACTTTCCTTTTGTAGATGAAATTATATTTTTTAATTCTCACAATTCTTCTTTTGCCTGGGATTTATTTTTGTAATTGTTCATTTATAGGCCTCGAGAATTTATGATTCCATCAACAATGGTCATGCATATCCTATTTTTATCTTAAAAACAATGTCTAACCATAATTTTAGAAAAACACACCAACTTTAGACCATTTTTGGCATGATGAATAAACAATTTGGAGTACTGACTTTAGAGCTACTCAAGTTTTCATTTACTATACTAATTTTTACAATGTTATCTTCCATAGGAGCACTGCCATTTATTGCTAACAGTAGTGCACTTGTTAACTGAATTCGGTGACTTTCTGAGTGAAGGTAGAGTGTTGATTATGCTCTGAAAACATATGAATTCATCCACATAATTCTTACTGTTAAATTTACCCATGAAGAATGCTAAACTTCGACAAGGTCATCATCTAGATTTACGCCTAAGTTTGGAACCAATGGTTGTTGATTGATCTAGTTGTAGAGTGTCTTATTTCAAGGATCAATGAAGATAAAATAATCAGTGTATTTAGAGAACTAGTGGAAATATTTCTACAAGAGGTTTCATCCTTTCTAAATATTAAATTCAGTTCAAATTCAATCAATTTTTATTATGGTAGTTTCAGGCTTAGCTTTGTTGAGCATTCAATCGAAAACATCATTATTAGATCTGCCTTAACAGGTATGGTTTCATAGATGGTGTATTTTATGTATTTTTATTTATATCTAGGAAATGATTGGGGCTCACTCAAATTAAATAAGAGTTGATTTTATCATGATGTGTCATGCAGTGATACAGGACTATAGTAAAGGTCCAACTTATAGAGCCATGCTAAAAAGTTGTCTGGATCAGATTGTCATGGATTCTACAACTAATCGTCTCTTTCTACATTGTGATGTTAACTTCGATAATTCTTATCAGGCTAGCAATTTGAACAATTTTATTGGCGGAATTGCCAAATCATTTTATTTGTAGTATGTAATCAAGATTGAATTACTTGTATTTTCATTCTTCATGTGGCTGGGAATTAAAGGATTTGAAAATTTATTTCCCAAATTATTTTGGGTTCAAGGAAAGTCATATGCCAAAGGAAAATGTTGCATTGTATGTCTACCTCATGTGTATCATATGCAACTTATGAGAATTGTGTAAGGAATGTTTACTAATGACAGAAACTTGGTGGAACATAGGAATATAACAAGTCCCTTGTAATGTACATTGCTCCAATTATAATAGTTTATACAGGAAGAGGCTAAATACAATTGAATGTGACTGAAATTTCCACTTTGGCTTTTTCTCTCTTCACGTATTGTTGATATGAGTTGTTATAATGTTTCATGTTCTGAAGTGAACATGTTGTAAGCATTATCATTCATCAAATGATTGATATAAGCTCCTAGGTGATGGTTTTTTAAGAAAATATATTATTTCAATTTCTCACAACTTCCATTTTGACACATCCCTCCCAATGCCACATCTATTTTCATGATGAAGGTAACCCAATTATTGCTTCTGCAATTTGTATTGAAAGAAGGCTTTCTTTATGAAAATCTGGTTTAGAAATCAAAGCATATTATGCCTAAAGATTCCCAATCCGGATGCAGACTTTCTGTTGTGAGTCCTTGGATATGACACATCCCTCATTTCTCTAGAAGCATAATTGTTTCTTGTACTTTGAGCACAACATGGAAATCACATTGTGTATATACTGAATTAAACTGGAAGTCACCTAAATTTTTCAAATAAATAAACTAGTCACCCAAATTTTTCCTTCATCAATTGGAAATGCAATGCCCTTTTAAAATAAAATGTGTGTTTTCCATTACAATGGAGAAAAAATAATATTGGCACTAAATCAGTCAATCAAAAGATGCAAACATCATAACTAATGAGATTCAGGAATATGGTAGGAATATATTTTATTCACGCCAATAAGTAATAGCGAAAGGTTCAAGTTCATAACTTACCTGAAAGGAGAATTAATCAAAATATCATATTGAGCATATATTGCCAAACTGCTAGATTCAACTTCTCTTCACTTATATTTTAATAAAAATGATTTCCATACAACCCCTTGAAGCTTGAAGATAAAGATGAATAAGGCATACTGCACTTTTATTGTATAGTGTCTAGGTCTATGACTCATACATGCACAATATATCTCACCAAGTTGTAGCATATCAAGTTGGCATACTCCAATATGAACGCTTTACACCCTTTCAATCATGTAACTCCCTTACAACTTTCTATGGACTTAAATGTTGTTTTAATACACATATTTACATTGCTCCCAAAACTCAATAAATATAATCACACTACCTATGACTTCTACAAACAAGAAAAATGTCCATATTTCACTTTTTAAAATTATAAAACCTCGCAACACAAAAATATATTTTTATTGTGCATACTTTGGATTAGAAACTGACTTAAACTAAAAGTTAACATTTAAATTGTATTTTATTACATTTGACCTATTTCTCACTATATCACATTACAACATTAATCATATACATAAAAAAATAGTAATTTTCTTCCTCAAAAAATAGTACAAATTTACATTGAGTATATATCTGCATAGAAAATATTCTATAATTCGGGGAGAATGATGGTGTTCTTTTTGGTCCCATCAACCGTCCTCATCATAACTACTATAACTTCCCTAATAGGTACAGCTCTGAAATTGACTAGTCAAACTGATGAGGAACGAGTCGACCAAGAAGCCCACATGATCGACAAGACCTTGCCCTCCCATCGCATGAAGATTGAATGATCCCTAGGAACCTATAAATACGGGCTTCATCATCAATTTTATGTTTACTTGCAGCCATGAAGAGAGAATCAGAGCCGAGAGTTGACAGAGCTTAATCCTGTAACAAAAAGCGAGCCGAAACTTATGGTCATCGAGATTTCCAGTGCCAGTGAGATTTCCAACACAACTGTCTCCCAGTCGTGTTCGATTGAAGAGGGAATTGAATAACCTGAGGTACAAAAACTCAAACAGGCACAAAAACTAGAATCAATGGCGTGACCAAGAAAGAAACTTATCCCTGAAGCTGGTTTGGGCCTTGTCCCACCCCCTGGTTCAGGCCCTACGCCAAACCCTACCCATAATTCACCAGTTGTAGGTTCGAAACCAGTCATGCCACTGAGACAGGTTGGAGAGAAAGTGACTTGAGATTCATCCAAGATGCAAATGTTAAAGAAATTCAAGGCTAAGGCCTTTGTGGATATGCCTGAGCAAGACCCGATGGAGGAGGTTTTGTACAGGAATAAACACCTTATAACCGAAGGTCTGGGGTTACCAACATACTCATAAAACTTGCAAGCAATCGACTCTAAAGTGTAGAAAAGGAAATAAGAGGATAAAATAAACTCACTTGATACACGATGGTTGATCCTAGCTTTGTCCTCTTCCACTCTGCTTCTCCTTTAAAGCCTTCAGGGATGCTTCTCCTTCACCTGTAAAGAGCAAATCCTCCAAGTGCCAGATTATACATGTATATATAACAGATTAGATAAATCATATATAGAGTGCTTAATCACAAGTATTCATCGAACCATAATACATGAAAGATATCCAAGACGCATATGGAATAAGGATTCTCTTTATTAACAATAGTGAATGAGTTCAGATTACAACCCAACGCTTGAGACAAGGACTCCTCTGCAACCAAAGGATTCTGAGTTACACTGCTCCAAATACTTCTGAATAAATACCACTAGCATAACTTTGCTCTCCAAGTATGATTGATTAATACCCTCCCCAAGGCCTTTATTTATACTTGGTGAAATAAGGTAGTTTCGAGGGTTGAGGAGGTTGAGATAGTTAAGGTGATTATGGTTAAGGGCTTAACAAATCTCAAATAATAGCGATTTATTATTTTCAATGTCAAAGGAAGGTGTACATAGGTATTAATACTGGAAACTCGCATATGACATGCGAGTTGCTATAAGGGGAACCCGCATACAAATCTGTACGCGAGATGCAATTACCGATACTTGCGTACAACACGCGAGTTGCATATAAGAAGAGGCGCGTACAACACTTGACATATTTAAAGGTAAAAATAACCGGCTGGATGGATGATAAATGTAGTTCATAATATGCCCATCTATAGTGTTTTAGGCAACCCTCAATCCATAAATGTCCTTTTGTGTGCCAACATAAGGAATTTCGGCACTCGGACAGAGAGGTGCCATTCAGGTGGATAACAGATGCCCCCTAATGTGTGAGGTCAAAGGGAAACGATGGCCGAAATACATTATAATCTTTATCTTTGGAGAACTCAAAAATCCAATGAAGCAAAGGTAGTACCTGAAACAAATACATAGTAATGTCATATACAAAGTCATATCTGAGGATGCTATGTTCAATTTACTGGAACACTAGCTCCTTTACAATATTTGAGTACATCATATGATACATGTACTAGACCACGTATATTACAAAGGTGGATTGAAGCCACAATATACAAGAATGATGAGTCTTCAAAGATTTGGAAGCTGTGTACATGAATAGAACATAATCTTACGCAACTTAGTCCATAGGTGAGGAACTAAGGTCTTCATAAACTATCCCAAAGAACTAGTACAATCCCAGCCATGTGAATAAAATTAGGTTGAAGTCGAACATGGAAAGGATTCAACAGTTTGTCAATCAATAAGTAATAATAAACAACTGAAGCAAAAGAATTCACTAATGAGGGAAGTGAATCTTGAGGTGCGATCGTCAAAAATCTAGGTCTTCATCGTCAAGAGGTACTGAAATGGAACCATACTGTGATAAAGAAGGCAATAGATCCTCCAACGGATCACAAGAGTGACTAGGAACTGAGTAAAAGAAGGGAGACACAATAGATAACAGATATAACAATGATGGGATCAGGATATAGAACAAACATTAGGTGAATTCCTTGAACAATAAGCACAACACAGAGATGACCCAAGGTAGCTTTTAACTTATAGATAGAACAACTAGACTTATCTATCAAGTAGGAGACATGATCAGATTCCCCAGGTATAACGAACAAGAGGAGGAGTAGGAAACTCAAAGTAATAGCTGAACGAAAGGTGAACACTGAGACATGGGTATCGAAAAAAACAGAGAGTGCTATGTTCAAGGATGGACATGCTGCCACTACTGAAAACAAGAGAAAACATCTTCCTTACCTTCCCTGTTAAATTTTAACGAGTCCAGGAAAGTCAACTCGGGTCCCTCTTCATTTTTTAACAAGCTTGAAGAGATGGGAAAATAATGCTTGATAGTGTCACTGATTCGTGGATTTAATGAGCCCGAACTAGTACATGCTCAGCTGGTGTTTTCACATTTAGAGAATCTAAAAACTCCAAAGAAGACTCTAGGGGGGTCCTTTTTCGTCCAATTTAGTCTCCTGAGGCCGAAAAGTATAAAACATACCACAGAAGAACTCTCTTAACTTCCGTAGAAGAAAAGGTGAACCTTTTTCATACTTAGTTAGGGAGGTCCGAAAAAGGTTAAATTACCACCTACCCAATGCTCCTTCCAAAACAGCATAAAATAGCTTGAGTTTTATGAGTGTGAAGGAAAGCAAGATCACTCGGAAAGATCCATTTGATTACGAGAAATGGGGCTTACAACAATAAACTCGTTGCTTTGTTCTTAAGTGTTTAACAAGCATGACAAAGACACAAAGTACACTCAGAATCTTTTTCATGTTTAGGTCCAGAGCATGAAAAAGAGAAAACTAAGCTCATACCGGGTGTTCCTTTTCCGTAAATTTAGTCCCTCAGGTCCAGAAAAGTGATAAACCTATGCCTGAGAATACTCTTCTCAATTCAAAATAGAAAAGAGAGGGATCCTTTCTCATATTATTCCACATGGTCCAAGAAAGAGATAACCTACCAACAATGCGAATTCCCGTTCACATATTCTTAACGAGCTTGAACAGACAAGTTAACTCGGCAGTCAAGTATGTTTTGAAGGAGTCAGACCTGGGCCTAAAGAAACTCCATAAGGGTGGGGAGTCCTATAAAGGGATAGCTTGTAAAAAGAGATTCAAAAGAAACTCTATTTGGTGTGAAAAATAGCTAAAAGGATACCCCTGTACCTGAAACAGTTGTGGCATGAGTATCGAAGAACAACATAGGCTTGGAAGGAAGATACTCATGAAAAAAAAGGGTCCTATCCATAGAAGAACAATGGTAAAAAAAGGGAACTAATGGTTTATAATACCATAGTCCGTGGAAAAATGTTATTTGCTAAGGTTAATGTGGAGTGAATATAGATGCCAAAAATATATCGGAAATAACACTGAACCACCCTATTGGAGCAACAACACTTTATAATGATGAAAAACCCGTTTCAAGGCAAAAAGAAATATGGTATTAGGTAAATAGATTTCAAACTATAGGAAAAAACCCACTTTGAGAAATAAAATTTCTATAAATAGTTCAAAATCATAACAAAACTCACCATTTGAATTTTTAGCCATAAAAAGAAAGCTTTTACCTCCACCTTTGTTCGATTGTTGTGGACAATCTAACCGACGAAATCAAATTCCGCAAGTTGCAGGTAAGCCTACACCCTGAGCTCTTCATTTTGATCCTAGCAATTGTTAATTTTGAGTCCTAATTTCATGTTTAAAATCATCTTAAAACTGTCATGGCACGTACACAGGTTCACAGTGTAAAGACTCGCGTACACGCATTTTGTACGCGGGTTGCCTATACAGATAGTCGCGTGTACTGCATGAAGGATAAAAAACTAAATCTAGTAAAAAAAAATTGAAACTTTATATGAAATTACTGAATCAAATTGTTGGTTTTGCTAGGTGTGAAGATGGTGCTGGAATGGAGGGAAAGGGAACATGAAACAATGGACCAAGAAGCACTCCAAAGTGCACCCACTATACATGCATTGCGAACAAGTGGGCTATTAAAATTCTTTTGCACATCACCCATGCGGGCCAATGTCCACCTTTTGGAGTTCATGATAAATTATTGGGATCATGATTTGGGGATGTTTGACCTACAGGGTGAGACTTTAGATATTACTACCGAGGACATGTATTTCATTACCGGTCTGTCACGACAAGGAGCACCGGTTAACTTAGAGGGTACCGACAGAGGCAGTGACCCTTTAAGTGTCCAGAACTATATAGACGTGTTTTGCACACTAGGTACCCAAAAGAGAGGGAGCTGTGCCCTTATTACACATATTCGTGACTTTACATTACAGGTACTTATAAGCACCATCATGAGGATTGCAGAATCCTCCTCATTACATTTGACTACACTGAACCAAATGAGGTTGGCGGTGGATTATTTTTGTGGTGCCCTCTATGATTGGTGTTCGGGAGTTGTCCCTATCATGAAAATACAACTGTCTGATTGCAAGAGGGGAAGGTGAAAGAACTTTGGTTATGCAAGCATACTGGTTGCCTTCTTCGAGAGAGAGTACCAGGGTTGAGCCCCGCCATACCTCTACCAATCTGATCTCCATGTCATCCGAGGCTGAGCAAATGGGAAGACATCTTCCTCTGTCAAGGAGGATGAGACATAGTACATAGTGTATACGATGATGATTTCTATATCTGGTGGGAACGACAACTACCGGCACTAGAGTAGTTTCCATATGCTGGCATGGAATTTTGAGGTGATCCAGACCTTGTCCTCCCTCCAGGAGGAGCATGGGGAGAGCTAGGTAAACAATTTTTAATTTTTATCATTTTTAAAATTTTTATGAATTTTAAAATGATAGATATATACATATGTACGAGTCTTAATCCTATAAATGTGTCAAAATGCAGATATTAGACCGGTCCGCCCTAAGGGGAATCCAAACATGTTTGTTCGTCCTGTCATAGGTGAAGATCCGGGGCTGATCAAGGTTCTAGAGGGGAAGCTGGCCAGGCTAACCCAAAGAGTTCCCACCTTGCGGATAGAGCATATCCTGAATGCTATGCAGGAGTTCGTTGTTGGAGTTCCACCGGTCTGGTTACGTCTTTTTAGGCGAGTGGCCAGAGCAGTTCTTGTATACATGGAGGCTGTGGAGGCTGCCGAAGCCGAAGAGGCTGAGGAAGCTAGAGTACAGAGGGACCATGGGGACCAAGGTGGTCCAAGTGACCAGGGTGGTCCTACTTAGGTCTATGACATTTTGCTGGACTACGATCCACATTTTTGTATATTTTTGTATATTATACCATTATGACAGGATCTGAGGATCGGACTTGACCTATCTATGGACAAATATTTTGCATATATATATATATATATATGTATTGTTGTTGTTGTCAGTTTATTTACAAATGTTCTTTATATGTTTGTTGTATATCTTTATGATATGTGTGTTAGATGCCAATCTAAAATGTAATTAGCATATGCATCAGTCAATGAATTCTGATTTTGAGGAATGTGATTGAATATAATAACTTCAAAAATTCTTTCCAATAACCGAATTTGAATGAACTGACGTAATAGAATAGGATTTCGTACCTAATAAGCTCGATTGAGCTGGGAAACCACCAGCTAAAAGTCTAGACGGACTTCAAGATGGGTGATACCATGTGACAAAGCATCCCATAGGAGCTCAATTATGGCCCTATACTCATCAACATTATTAGAAGCAGGACCTAAGCAAGCGCCTCCAGCGGCCACTAGTTGTCCTAAAGGGGAGTAAATAACCCATGCTACTGAAGCTAGGTTACAAGTGTGACGGTTGGCGCCATCAGCGAACCCTATATACCTTTCAGAAGACATTTGCAACAACCAGCAGATAGTATGAAAAAACAACACCGACAACCTAATGTACATAAAAAATACATACAATAAAAATACAAGAAAAAGTGTTAAGCCTAAGCATAGTACTTTTTCAAGTAGAGCCCATTTCTAGGCTCAGGAAGCTTGTTCCCATCAAAATCAATTAACTCATATGCACCCTTCTTCAAGACTTTGGACACGACATAAGGTCCTAACCACATGGCCTTGAATTTTCCTACCCCCAGGTGTTCTTTGTCTTAGTCCCAAAGCAAGACAAGTTCCCCTTTAGAGAAAACCCGAGGTTTAACCGATTTATCATATTGAGTTTTGACCCTATTTTTATGAGCTTGATTAGTGGTCAGCGCATCTCTACGCTATTCATCAAGGTGTTCCAAATGTACCATACGTTCCTCAAGCTCCGTTGTATCAGGTTACACATGAATAGATATCTTTAAAGACAGGATTCCACACTCAATCAGAGTAACTGCTTCCACTCCATGAACAAGTTGGAAGGGGGAGAAACCCATAGCAATTTTTACGTTAGTTCGGTAGGCCCAAAGAGAAGGATATAGCATGATGTTCCAGTTAGAATGGGCTGCATCAATGGTGCATTTAAGGATAGTTTTTAAAGTTTTGTTGACAGCCTCAACCTGACCGTTTGCTTGCGGATAGTACGAAGATGAATGTTCTTGTCTGAATCCGAGCATAGTGGTTAGTTCTGTCATCATGATATTTTGTAAATGACTACCATGGTCAGTGACAATCACTTTGGGTATGCCAAACCGTGCTATAATTTGACTGAATACAAAGAAAGCTTTTTTTCCCCATTAGCTTTAAAAGTAGGCATTGCCTCTGCCCATTTGGTAAAATAGTCAACAGCAGCAATGATGTATTATGCCCCCAGCCGAGGCTGGGTTGCATGTCACGTAATCAATCCCCCATTTCATGAAGGGGCCTACCGAGACAATAGGAAATAATAGAGCAGGATGTGACCACATTTTTCTGGTGTAAAGCTGGCATGGGTGATAGCGCTTCACTGCTTCCACACAATCTTTAAAGATAATGGGGCAGAAATAACCAGTGTGTAGAATCTTCTGGTCCATTGCTAACCCAGATAAATGACCCCCACATGCTCCACTATGGGAATCATTCAAGACAATTTCCACTTCCTCATGGGTAAGGCATCGACACAAAATGGAATCTACCCCTCTTCGATATGATGTATTGCTATGATGAGGTAGTTCTTAGCATGAATGCATAATTTACGTCGTTCCTCCCTTGAGGAAGCTGCAGGATACTTCAAAGTATGGAGATATATAAGAATATCCCCATACCAAGGATCATAGGTGGATATCAAGAAGATGTGCTCATCCGGGAATGAGTCATCTTCAACTGCTACATCTTCTTTAGTAGGAAATTTTGCTATAAGTTCAGCAAAAACTAAGGACTTCTTAGATTTAGCGGACTAGAAATCCAAGTCAAACTCTTGAAGAGTGACTATCCATTTGTTAAATTTCCCCCTAACAATCCGTCGGGATAAAACATATTGAAATGGATTCACATCCGCCACTACTATGGTGGTCCTCAGTAAAATGTAGTGACGTAACCTCTGAATAGCATAAATGGCTGCTAAGGCTAATTTCTCAACGTGGGAGTATCTAAGTTTAGGTCCGGCCAAAGCACGGCTAAGATAATAAATGACATGCTCTACAAGTTTATCGTCCTCCTAGACTAGTACTACCCCAATGGTCGACTCAGACGCGACCAGGTATAATATAAAATCCCTAGAATAATCTGGCGGACGCAATAAGGGTGCCGACAACAAAGCTTTTTTCAATGCCTCGAAAGAAAGTTGTGCGGTTTCATCCCATACAAATGGGGTGTCCTGTTTGAGCAGGTGCATGAAACCCTTAGTAATCTTGGCATAGTTAACAATAAAACGTCGAAGAAAAATAGACTTTCCTTGCAGGCTTTGAAGTTGCCTGATAGAACGAGGAGGAGGCAGATTTATGATGGCCTTAACTTTCAATGGATCCACCTGAATCCCTCTACTAGAAACAATGAACCCGAGCAATCTTCCTAACTCAACATAGAATACACACTTGTGGGGATTCAAGCAGATTTTATAATTTCTACATATCTCAAAGATCAACTGTAAATGATTTGGATGTTGAATCCTCTTACGAGAATGTGCAGGCAGATCATCAAGGTATGGCTTGACAATGGTTTTAATATCATGGAAGGCAAAGTTCATAGCCCATTGAAAGGTTTCCCTATCATTTTTCAATACAAAGGGCATTTTCTTATATGCAAAGGTACCCCAAGGACAAATGAAAGTAGTTTTATGTTGGTCTTCCGGTTTTATTTGAGTTTGATTGTATCCGTAGAAACCATCCATAAACGAGAACACCTCACTTCTTGCGCAAGCATCTATGATCTGGTCTATAAATGGCATGGGATAGTTATCCTTAGGATAGGATTTATTAAGGTCTCTAAAGTCCATACAGACGTGAATAGTCCCTTGCTTCTTATCAATAGGAACAGGGTTGGAGACCCATTCTGTCAAAGCTATGGGATAGATAAAACCATCCTTCAATAGCTTTTCAACTTCAGCCTTTACAGTCGCCGCTTTGCGTGGGTTAACAGGTCTTAAATTTTGTTGAACCAGTTTGGCATCAGGATATGTTCGGATTTTGTGTTCAACAATCAATGGATCTATGCCTGGAATCTCCTCATATGACTAGGCAAAGACATTGTGGAATTCCTTAAACAGAGCAGTATAGATAGCAATCTCTTCAGGAGAGAAATTTGCACCTATGTATATGTTTTACACGACATCGGGATTTACAGAGATGTTAATAGGTATAGTGGCGGAAATATTTTCCATATTCCCCTCGGCAAACATTCCTTCCCTAGGGAAGGGATTGATGAATGTATCAACATCTTCTGACAATCTCAAACAAAACTCTTGCTTTTCTATTCTGCTTAGTTCTGGAAGAAAATAGGAACGATGATGAAGATCCTCACAAATCTTATTACGCCCACTCATGGCTTCTAGAATGGCTTCATTAGAAGGTAAAACCATATCTAAACAATCTATAGAGTGCAAAGAGTTATCCGCCCATGCGGGCAAATAGGCTTCTTCCAGATCTTCCGAGACTGTTAGAGGATCTGGGATGGGATCAACAATGGCTTGAGTGATAGCTTGATAAGCTACCTCCACTACCGATAAGGGCATGTCTGGTTCGTGGGGGGACGGGAGAACCCAAGGATCAGTCCTATCAACAACTGTAGTTATGGACCTCCCCACACTAGTAGAACCAATATAATTAACCGGGGCTGGAAGATCAAATGTGCCCATTAGTGATGCGTACATTCCAGCTCCCAAGCTCTGTGCAGCGGGTTTGACCTATTCAACCAATGGCACAGCGGACTCATTAGACTCTAAACAGCCTTTTTGAGTATAATCAAGTTGATCAATAGTAACCAACTTGCCATTATGCGGAAAAACCACTACAAGAAAAACTACCGACGCAATAGCGGACATTGCATAAGTCCAGTTCCTTCCCAGAAGCAGATTATAATCTAAAGTAGCATCAATCACTTCTACCTCAACAGACACTGCTTTCCCTGCCAGCTTAATTTCAAAAGCCGGCAAGATACCATGTGGATGAAAGGACCTTCCATCAAAAGCAGTAAGTAGAGTGTTTGACGGGACTAGCTCTGGGGATCCGAGAGCTTTCCAACAAGTCAAGAACATAACACATGTAGAATCACCCTCATCAACAACTGCCCTTCCAATGGTCTTTCCACCATGGATGACATCTATTGATAAGGCCAGATGGTAAGGTAGGCGAATTTTAACATCAAACAAATGAAACTTCACCATGAGACTCGATGAGTCCATGCTGCATAAAGCTGCTAAGAGGGCATCCCGCTGAGCGGGACAAATCTATAACACCTCTAAAGCTGACATTGCACATGGGGTTTGGGCTAAATCTTCAACTACGGAGTAGTTTGAAGCATCCCTAGCATTAGGGTTATGCAAGGTCTTCTTGAAAATGCCTTTCGGTATTTTTGGCATAGTTTCAGCAGGTTTCTCTATCGTGAGAGGGTTAGAAGTTTCACCTACAGCTTTACCCTTCTCAGAAATTTCTTTCTCATAATTTTTATTCCTTTTCTGCAACAAAGTCGAAGATCGAACCATGTTGATATAGTTTGGGTCAGGGGCATTTTGAGTGCCCCCTGCTACATTAGAAGCTAAAGCAGAGTTCTATCCTTGGGGAAAAGGATCCTTTAGGATAGTCAGTTGTTGAGCTTTAAGCAGCTTCTGGGCTTGTTCCATAAGAGGACAAAGGTGAGTAAGGTGGTCCTCATGGCACAACTTACACGGGAACTTGACCTTCTTCTTTTCTTTCTTGCCCCCATCAGCATTGTTCGCGGGCTTCTGCTTGTTTTGGTTTCCCTCTCCTTTCTTTCCTCTCTTTTTCTTCCCACCGGGCTGCTAATTACCCTTCTGAGAGGTTTGTGCAAAAACATTTTCACTTTAGGGGGAGGGGGCAGCATTTGCTGCCTCCGCCGTAGACTACTTGATAGAAAACTGATGAAGTTGCTTAGCCAAAGACTCTGTAGTGGGAGATTTAATGGACCCAACCACACCATCGACATGGGGGCCAGGCTTAGGCTTGTCCGCATCGTGCATAAGCCTTGGTGCCTCAGGGATAATCTCATACAAGATCCCAGATTGTGAATAAATCAAATCCAGTTGCTGGGCCCTGAGAATGGCTTCTTCTTCATTCATCACTCCTGAGGTGGATATGTCCTTAGATATGTAGGGCAACAGGGATTTAGGGAACCACTCTAAAAGGAACTCAGGCGGGATAGTGGCTTTTCTAAGGCTCTTTCACCTCCTCCACTCTTGGATGTGATCCGAGATGTGGGTAGCCTTGTTATGCCTAAAGGTAGATAACAAGTCCGTTCCAAAATCATATCGGACTAGAAGCTGAAAGTGGCTAAGAAATACACTAGCCAAGTCCCAGAAACTACTGAAAGCAACAAAAGGCAATTCAATATACCATTTTGCCGTGGTACTTGTCAAGGTTCGATGGAACAACCTCAACCTAACTGAATCTTCATTTAGCTAATTTAAAGAACACCATAAATGGAATGTGGTGGCATGAGCCATAGGATATTCACCAACTTTTCCCTCGAATTTAGGGATGTCCGATGGCAATTTGGTGAGAATAGGTGGCCATGAGGGGTCATGCCTCACTGGGTCATTTGTCAATTTTGACAAATCTGGCAAGTTTAATGTTACCAGGAATGGAAGTTTGGGTCGAACTGGGGCACTAAATGTGCTAGCATGGGGATTAGAGGGACCTGCCCCCGAATGCCCATAGGTAAAGGTGGGGTTTCCCCCTACCACCGGTTGCAAAGTGGGAAGATTACTCTAAAATGGATTCCATCCGTAAGCCACAGGATTATGTGTGGGAGGTGCAGTATAAGAAATTCGGGCCATCCCAACTGAAACTAGGGTCTGAAATACAGGAGCCGGTATCCCTCTGCTAAACAATGAAAAGGGAGAGCTCATGAACAGGACCGAAATAGGAGTTTGAAAACTTTTCCCATAAGAGGTATTGTTTCCAAACTACACTCCTACATAAGAAAGAGATGGGCCTACAAACGGAGTGGATGGGGGAATATGCCCCCCATTCCAAGGAAATCCTTGGACGAAAGCTGAGGATCCCATCAGACCACTCTGGGTAGTGTATGGGAAGTAAAAAGGAACAGTAGGCACACTGGGAATCCCAGTAGCCATATCACCAGAAGTACCTACTAAGTTTGAGTGAACCAGCGGTTGAACCACCCGGCTCGCTGGATTCAAAGGTGTAGAAGGTATACTAGATCTAGGGGCACTTACTGGGGGAGGTAGTACCCCTTCAGCCGAAAGGGCTGAGGTGAACACAAAAGAACTTTCTCCCGCATAAGACATAATCCTACCCATAGGGACACCTAAAACAAGTGAATCAAAAGGTCTAACTTGAACAGTCATAGGATCATTTAAATCAGTCAAGGGTGTGTTAAAATTCCTTGCAAACTCGTCAGTCTGCAAGTCTTCTATCTCAACTGTATCAAAATCAAAATGGTTAGCTATCAGTTCTGGTTCACTGAGAACTTCACTTATTCCTGCCGGTTCAAATGAACCGTCCGTGTCCAATCTCTGCCTTTGGGGTAGACGTGGAGGTTCCAATGTGACGAGAGGAGGAAGGTTTCACAACCTTCTTAACCTTCTTATAGGTTGGTCCTCCACGATTGAAAAGTTGACAAATCAAACCCTAAGGCCAACTAAGCACAGGAAAAACCACAGAGTACACACTATAAAAATCCTAAAGCCTGAAACAATAAATCAAGGGTGAAAGATATGCTTTCCCGAAGAAAGCTGAAGAACGATTACTTGGCATCCTTGAAGTGGTTCTTAGGCACAAGTGGAGGAATCACCCACTGCCCTCCTATACTTACAACGAGGGTTACCTTCCAAGCCCATTCAAGGTGAACCAGAAATAGCCTTCCAGTTTACCTAGATATGAACCCTAAATGTCAAGAGACTAAAGGCTACCTTAGCTATACCAACAGTCTGGGGGGACAGTCGCAAGCCTGACTCGTACGCATGGGCCAGGTAGTTGAGCCTGAAATTCTGTCTAGGATAGAATCCCCAGATGCGTAAGAGTCCTGATTTACGTTTTGACAAGGAATCGGAGGGTTATCTCCTCAATCCAATGCCTCCACACGGCCTCGTGCTTGACTCCCTTTTGAGAGGAGCTTCCCAGATACAATTGATAAAGTCAAGGATTTACCTAAAGAAAGGTCCACTACGTCTGAATTTTAAAACTTATGGGAAGTTTCCACTTCCTATCCCACAAGTCTAGCCTAAGCTAGTAGGTGAAAGGCCCCTAAAAATAAAAAATTACTAGTAAATTTTAATTATTGCGTTCATTTTAAAGGGATTTTTCTTACTCAGAAGGAAATGGAGTGATGAACTATGGTGTTTTTGACTCGATAAGAAATAAAAAAGTAAAGGTGTATTCTTTTTCAAAGCAAATTACCACTATTAAAGCAAACTTCTTTTTCTTTTTGTAAATATATATTGATGAACAAATGCAACGATAGAGAGAAACTAAGGCTATATTTTTTGTAGTTTTTGAGATTATATTTTAAAACTAAAAAAGAAAACTACTTATGCAAAAGTAAATGCAAAAGCTTGAAAATGTTTTTCTTTTCACTTTTTTAAAAAAATGCTCAAACTCTACCATGCACCTAAAATGCACTAAACTTGAGTATACTTGGATCTAATCAACTGTATAAAATAAGCAAACTAAAGTAAACAGGTCAATAAAACCAAGAATCAACCAACAAAGGGAGACGGGAACCCTGGCTTGGGTGTGTACAATGACAAGAAATCACTATAAACTCACAAAAGGTAAGTGACAAACCAGCTACTATCAGAAGGTAGACTGGAAAAGAAATGCCCAAAACCCTGATCACTGATCCGGACAAAGACACTTCAACCTATAACCCAAAGAGGCCAACCTACTTCAAAATGCAAACAGAAGACAATCCAAACACAAGAAACCCAAGGGATTTACAAGAAAGCACCAAGGTCTTCAGACTAACTGCACAGTATCCATAAACAAAGCCAACTAACAAACATGAATTACACAAGGACAGGGACAAGAAAACCCTAGCCTAAAAATCCCTATTTCCAGGCTTGTACGCGACTATGTATAAGGGCAACTCATGTACTATACGCGACTGTCTAAGAGAGCAACCCGCGTATGCAGGCCTCTATATGCAACTGTGTAGCAAAGCAACCCATGTACAGGTACAAAATTTTTCTCAAAAAATAAGAAAAATCCACAAGGATTTCAAATACTATGATAAGCATGAACCAAGATAAAATACCACATACAAACTTCAAGGCAAAGACTGGTCAGGAGTGACAAAAACAACCTACAACAGTCTGGGATCCCCAGTGGAGTCGCCAATTATGTTGTACAGGAATAAACACCTTATAACTGAAGGTCTGGGGTTACCAACATACTCATAAAACTTGCAAGCAATCGACTCTAGAGTGCAGAAAAGGAAATAAGAGGATAGAATAAACTCACTTGATACATGATGGTTGATCCTAGCTTTGTCCTCTTCCACTCTGCTTCTCCTCTAAAGCCTTCAGGGATGCTTCTCCTTCACCTATAAAGAGCAAATCCTCCAAGTGCCAGATTATACATGTATATATAACATATTAGATAAATCATATATAGAGTGCTTAATCACAAGTATTCATCGAACCATAATACATGAAATATATCCAAGACGCATATGGAAGAAGGATTCTCTTTATTAACAATAGTGAATGAGTTCATATTACAACCCAACGCTTGAGACAAGGACTCCTCTGCAACCAAAGGATTCTAAGTTCCACTGCTCCAAAGACTTCTAAATAAATACCACCAGCATAAATTTGCTCTCCAAGTATGATTGATTAATACCCTCCCCAAGGCCTTTATTTATACTTGGTGAAATAAGGTAGTTTTGAGGGTTGAGGAGGTTGAGACAGTTAAGGTGATTATGGTTAAGGGCTTAACAAATCTCAAATAATCGTGATTTATTATTTTTAATGTCAAAGGAAGGTGTACACGGGTATTAATACTGGCAACTCACGTATGACACGTGAGTTGCTATAAGGGGAACCCACGTACAAATTTGTACGCGAGATGCAATTACCGATACTCGCATACAACACGTAAGTTGCATATAAGAAGAGGCACATACAGCACTTGACATATTTAAAGGTGAAAATAACCAGCTGGATGGATGATAAATGCAATTCATAATATGCCCATCTATAGTGTTTTAGGCAACCCACAATCCATAAATGTCCTTTTGTGTTCCAACATTAGGAATGTTGGCACTCAAATGGAGAGGTGCCATTCAAATGGATAACAGGAGGATGCACCAGAATCACCACCCCAAGACGGTGATGCTACCAGGGAAGAGGAAAACTTTCCCCAATATGTTCGGCCAAGGAGAGTCAACACATAGAGGGTGACGCTCCTAAATAAAGTGCACACTAGCTTAGTGACACGCAAGATCCCTAACAACGTGTGCCTATTGAAGGACATAGTGTCGAAGATTGCCAAGCTAGATTTCAAAACTATGAAACGCGTAAGAAGGTGGGCTTGGAAAGGCGAAACTATATGACTACAGTTCTGGCCGAGCCTCCTGCTCCCAAGTTCTTAGTGCCGATGAAGTGGGCCAGTGGTGTTGATAACGCGGACTTATTAAATTTATTTCTCATGTCGCACTTTGGGCACAAGACCCAGGAAACCATGTAGTGAAGCAACTCCTTTTCTACTTTCAGAGCGGATGCTTATGGCTTGGTCGACCCTACCCTATCAATGTCGATCTCATCTCGTCGATAACGGGTCTACTGAAGACATGGCATGATCCTTCACCATATTTGTGCCAGAACAGAGACACCACCAAGATGAAGCAGAAGTATAACCTTCAGCATGTAGTTAGGGGGTTCCTAATTGGCCCCATAAAGGAAAATATGGTAAGGTTTGCAGCCAGAATCTTATCTTGCAAATTGTTGCACAAGATGAGACCTGCGGAGTGCACCACAGGGGCGATAAAAATTGTGGAAAAGTGTGCACGAGGAGTAACCTTTAACTAGTCATAGTTCCAATTGAACAAACTGATATATGATGCAGAGAAGGCGCAGGAGGAACCTAGGGACAAATTTCACTGCTCATGGCTGCTCATCCCGATCTCTTTCATTCTGTGGCCCAACCCACTAGAATACCAACCGATGGATGTCCTAGTACTCTGCCTTATTGCAAAGTATCAGAACCTATGGGAGGATAAAGCAAATAGGATCCGCCAGATGGACAATAACATCAAGTTCTTTTTGCATGGCTAGGCCCTCCATGATGTTATAAAGAGTTCCCACAAAGTAATGACTACAACGGTGCACATGTACGCGATGTTCGTAAACTTCCAGGCCAGTGTACATAACACTATCATGTAATTGAAATAGGACCCAACCAAGCAAGTGCACCATGCATGGTTTATGATTCCTGATATGAATGTAGTTGAAATTATCTAGGAGAGGCCTGAAGAATGGCGCAGCCCACTAGTAGAGACGATGGATGAAGGTGAAAACCAAGAAGACCCACCAGCTAACCAAGGTGGAAAATGTTGATGCAGGAACTGATGTGCAAAATGGTAAAGGAAATGGCCAAGGGAATGGTCACAACAATGACCAACAGGATGGAGAAGGAAATGATGGTAGCGACAGGAAAGACTATATGCCATTGAGCTTCGATGATGATGACAGATCAGAAAAAAGATGATTATGATGATGATAAGGATGATGACTATGAGGGAACATCTACTAATGATGATGTGAAGAAGTCCCGCGAAGAGTCATGCAGCATCGAGAAGGATTCTCATAAGAAGCACAAAGCATATAAATTGGCTAAGACTGTTAGCTTAGACGAGGAGAACATAAGCTTATTGTCTGACGCAATTGCACAAGTGGCCAAGTCCATATTAAAAAGGATAGGTAAGAAGCAACTGCGATTCACCAACGAGTTGGAAGAACACATCAACCAACTAATAGAGGCCATAAACAAAGTCAAAACCACTTTTAAGGCTAAAACTGATGGTGTGGATCCCAGTATCCTGTTAGTCACACCAGAGCTACTGGCACAAATCAAAATAGAAATTCATGCATGAGTATTGGAGATAGGGACGCTTGAGTTCGATAATGTTGTGCATGCAATTGAGACATTGAACATGGACTTCTCTAAACTCACATTGGTTGAAGTCTATGTTGTCCAGGAGGCGGCTGTGACTAAGGTTCTCCTAAAAGAAAATGTGGTGTCATATCAGATGACCAAGCATAAAAGAAATGTGATAGTGCACAAAACCCTCCTTAGATAAAAGGAGCAAGAAATTGTGGCACAAGAAAAAATTTGGATTTCACTTACTGAAGCCATCAAGAGCACCATCGCAAAGTTTCCACCAGAAGCAGGCCAAGAATATGAGGATTCAGCTGCTAAGGTTTCTCAGCTATCACAGATTGCGGTGGAACTTAAGAAACATGTTGAGGAGCTTCAGGCAAAGAAGGCACCAAGAACACCTTTGGAGGTGCTTGAAGAGTGAAAAAAAGTAGCATATAAGGCTGTAGAAAGGATAAGAAAAGGAGAAAAACTCTACACTAAGGAAGTGGAATCCATTTTTGCGATGTGGGAAGCGCTTATGGAGGATGAGACTGACGAAGAGATCAAGGAAAATGCATGACAAGATGATGAGAAAATCACCATGGAAAAGGTAGAGATGAAGAAGTTGTTGCTTAAAGAGAAGGTGACAAAAATGGATGACATTAGACAGCTCCAGTAGGAAGTCCAAGCTCTCCATAACCAAAAGTAGACTAGGAATGAGGAAGTAGTTGTGTACCAGTCCAAAGCAGTGTGAGTTACAGGGCTTATTCATCTTGTGCAGTAGAAGCTTCAACATATCACGCAATAACTAGTGGCAGCACCATCAGAACACATCAGTTATGACCATGTTGAATAGTTGGCCAAGCAGGAAGAGGAAGTAATAGAGGAAGTTGCTAAGGTACAACAAATTTTGAAGGAGTTTTAGGACAAGGTTGGTCCTGTGACGTAGCATGAGACATAAGCTTAAATTTTTTATGAACACTCAAATTTTGTGGAGACATCCATTTTTTTCTAGTGGCTTTGGACGAGCCACATGTGAGTGTTGGGGGCCTGTTGGGACAGGTGCAAGAGGAAAAGAGGGCGCACGATGGAGAAAACTAGGTAAAGGAAGAAGCGGGAGTGCAGAGCAGAGGAAGCTGTGACAAGGACCACTACAATGAGGAAAGGTAGATCTGAATAAGTGGAAGAGGCAAGCAGGTAGAAGAGTTAAAGAGAAATAGGTACAAACTGACAGAGGACTACCGAAGGACAAACTAGCAGAAGACCAAGGACAGCTTTCCGACTAGTATTGACCAGTACAAAAGTATGAAAAACATTTCTGCGAGTAGTTAATACTAGGGTTAATATCATGAAGGACTTGTGTATCCAGTTGGTCCTGTCATCAATGTAATTACAGATGTTTTGTAGCTGCTTGCGTCTATAATAACTGAGTTGTACTCAGTCGACCCTACACGGTCTTGTAAATATTATAAATAGGAGGAAGGGATTCTATATATGGGTTCGGTAAGTTAGATATAGTTAGAAGTAGAAGTCTTATTGACTCAAAAGAGGAGTCTAGTAGAAGTAGAAGGTTGTTGAGACGTAGATCTGCAGCTGAGTGTGCAGACTGTTAATAGAATTGATCTGCAGTTGAGTGTGAAGATATTTAAATAGAAGAGTCGATCCATACTGTGTGCAGATCAGTAGGAGTAGATAGAAGCAATAAACCAGAGAACATGAGAGCAAGAATATTGATTCAGAAAGACATATCTTAAGAATAGTATGCAAGTCACAGACTGCAAGGTGCTACATATATTTGTCATGCCAGATGAAGAGCACCTTGGTGGTTTTTCCCATATGGGTTTCCACGTTATTTCCTGTGTCGAATGAATGAATTCTATTGAATGTTGAAGGCTTATGTGAATGTTTTTTTTCTTTATATTGTTACATTTACTATTGAATGTATGTCACAATATTACCAGTCAGTGAATGTTTGAATGTTAAATCATTGCCGACATGTTGTGTATGATTTCCTGGTTAAATCTGCTAAGTTATAATATAAATTTCACCATGTTCAGTATAAGTAAGGAATCAGTCATGCCGTACAATTGCATCGGTTGTTAAGTTGATAAGGTCAAGGCTGTGTCACACGTCAGTTGTGGTACACAGTTACACCTTTATCACACAGTAATAGACTCCATCCTCCTATCTCTATCAAGCACCTTGGTCATGCTCCAAGGGACTATAATCCCTCTCCAACTGCGGAAACATGTTTCTGGCTATTACACATTAAGATATCTTTGGTGAGACTGTGGCTGCTGACTAAGCTTGCTCTGTCGAGCTGATGTCTTGTGGTGTTTTGTTGGTATTGTGTTGTTGTTGAACCTTGGGTCATGTAAGTAAGGAGATAGAGTCCAACTACATCAATGATACAAGGTTTAAACATATGAAAAATATTCCCATAAGTTAGGTCCCTCAATATATATATATATATATATATATATATCTATATATATATATATATATATATATATATATATATATATTATGCCAACAATATCTAACCATGCCTCAACCCTGATCATGTCATAAATGCCACAATGAAAATAGAAGAACCATGTAAAGTTTTATCTCCTCAAGAATATATGGTGCACCAAATACACCCAAACATTACAATATACTATATTTTAAAATACCACTAGGATCAAAGAAACCCACAAGTACATGCAACCAACTACAGTCAAGTAACTAATGTTGCAAATCCAAGGTCTTCCAAATATGTGTCAACACTAAGACATGAACAATTGCATGTTGTAACCCATGGTAAGGCATAAAAAAAGTAAGCTCAATGTACTAAGGGATGATTGATGCTTCATGCATGTAAGGGAGCATTGATACTTCATGCATACATGGGAGTATCAATTATGTTCATATGTTATAAGATTCAATTCTTTGTGTATATCAAAGAGCATTGTTTCTATGACAAAGGGTACCATAGAACTTGAAATTGAATGCATTTAACCCATTGTACACCTAAGTTAGCATAGCACACATTTGCTTCATTTTATCACAAAGCATATGTGGGAAACCAATGAGTGAAAAACACACAGAATAAGTCACACAAATAGAAGATATAGGATAACTTAATTCCTACCTTTGCTATCTAAATCATATGATTGGAACATGAGTTTTGTCATTTAACATTAATTATATGTCCAACCAAATAGATATTTGTATGATGTATCATTGGATAGCGATGGTTGTCCTAAACAAATTGAATAAGGGAGAGTGTCAAGCAATACATCGAGATCAACTAGTGGTAGCAATGTTAGAAGGAAATTTAAAAAACGTATGGATGTCTTTCTTACAGAAGGAGGGTCATTGTCTTATGACAATGATCCACCAAATACCAAAAAGTTCCATTAACATACAAGAATTAGTTACAGGATTAGGAAGCAAACCCATTTCCTAAAACAAGCATCGGTTTCACTATTAATGGAAGAACATGCCACATTCTTCCATATACTTTACACAGTTTGGGGCTCTTTATAGTGGATTGTGTGAACGTTCCATATAACAATGAAGTGTAACTAAGGGAATATGTTGACCGAAAGTATGATTATGCACATTGAGGTACGATGAAAATATATCTAAAGAGTTTGCACATATATGAGAAATCAGCCTAGACTCCATTAGTAGCAGCAAACGAAAGTGTATTAAGCGTATACGTCACACCAGAGGTTTTCAATCTTTGTATCAAAAAGCCTTCTCTGTGCGATTCATTGAAGTGAATTGGATGATGGAAGAACCAGACACAATGATGCATTTCCCGTTTATTTAGGTGACTAGATTAGGATTCTAGTGAATGAAAATGTAAGAATATCTAGCCAAAGGAGGTGATAGTCGCCTCATGGTTCGATTATGTAAGTCAAACACATCATGTTTTAAATAGGATCACTTTATAGAG
This sequence comes from Pseudotsuga menziesii, assembly GCA_001517045.1. Lineage (NCBI taxonomy): Eukaryota > Viridiplantae > Streptophyta > Pinopsida > Pinales > Pinaceae > Pseudotsuga > Pseudotsuga menziesii. Next base: position 332,373 of record LPNX010106467.1, read on the forward strand.
AGAAAGGGGGGCCACCATCATTGCCCAAGTATTACTCTCCCTTTAGAGCTGCTCTTTGTTTCTCTCTTTTTGAATATTCTCTTTGTTTCTCTTCCTTTGGATCTATTAACTCATCAAATATTTAATACAACCTTTTTTTATTGCTATATTATGAAGAATGAACAGATACCAACCACATGGGAAAATTCATTATTGACTTTCTCTTATGGGTGACTCCAAACCTAGAGATATTAGAAATGACAGTGCTAACCTTTGTAATGAGAAATCATGGGGAAAACATGATTTTCTTCCAATTAACTTCCATAAAAGAATCGAAAGATATGGAGCCTTCGACTTAAGGTAGATAGGTTCTCTCCCTCCTCTTTTGGTAACACGATGTATAGAATCTGACACCTTCCTAGTGCCCAAAGGTTGGAAGGAGAAGTGTGGTAATAATTGAATGTTAATAATGGAAGCTCTGGTCAATGACAACAACAACTCTAATTTCCCTAAGGTAGTGAAATTCCTTGTCACATAAGTAGCAACCTGCATGAATGGTGTAATGAATGCCCCGCTGTCTCCAACATGGACTCAGTGAAATTGAATTCTCCATTCATATGCATCAACAAAGTGAAAATCTCTTTGGTCAGAAGAGAAGAAGTGCTTTTCACTTTAATTAGGCCATTTGTCTTTAATTATAATAAACGTAATAAGAAGTGCTTTTCACTTTAATTATAATAAACGTAACTAGGAACATAAGGAAAACAACATATATTTTAGCTCTTGCAAGTCACCAAGAAAATAAGGCATACAACATAGGTAATCACTAGTGTTAGCAACAAGATATGGCACTATGTTTTCATAGTAATAAATCATTAGGCTTATAACATAAGTAAGAGTATATAAATGCAAATACTAGTATAATAATCACATTTCTATGTATGAGTAACTACATATTACTAATTCACTTTTTAACCAGTTTAACAGTATTTACATATGTAATTTAAGAAGCTTTCTAGACATTGAGCATGGTTACAATGCTACTACATGTCAACTTAGCTCACTACAAATTTAAAAATAAAAGTAATCATCATGTTCAAGCACAGTACTTGTATAGACTCTTGTTATCTCAATAGTGTTATAGAATCTAAGTATTGATAGTAATTAACCAATAATCATATAATATAAAACAGAAAGTATAAGCTTGCACATAGTGGAAATCTATCCTTGTGTCCATATCGATGACATGTTATAATCACTCATTACAGGCTTACTTATTACATATGAGAAAATACCATAAATGGGTTCTATATTATAATAATCTCTACTAGTTCTATTAGTTAAAGCTATAGATACTGCATGTAATATCATGGTAAAGTAAGAAGCTTAAATATGAATAAAAAGTGTAGTGACAAAAAATTATATGAGACCTACTACTGATATAACTAGGAAAAACATGGTAGAAGTAAGCACCATTGAACTGATTACCCTTCTATACTGATTACCAAGTAAATCCATAACACTGGGTTTGAATACAAAGAGTTTGAATAAGTTCCATTATGTTTAGTCTCCTATACATATGGCATATTCACAATAGCGTACAAGACCTACATAATTAACTAAGATATGAAAATAAAGCAATCCATATTCCAGCTTTAAACATGTTATGTACTTAATACATACTCATAATACTAAATTTCCATTGTGATCACAGTCATGTGTTAACAATAGATTCCATACCTTGCTTTCCTAATTAGGAATTTATAACTGCCAGCTTTGTTCAAAAATCCCAACTTAAATAGCAATATTAAGCTATGTTCCAATAAAGGGTATAAGTTGTAATAAGTTGTAATAAATAGCCTTAATTTATGCACATCACACATTGATAAATTAATTAATTAATCCTTTTAGTAAAGAAAATATGCGGGTTTGCTCTCGATCCAAATATAAGGAGGGAAGGAAAAGCATATAAGTTGATTAGCTTCTTCTCGTATAATTACGTCTATTTAATATCTTTTTATACCTCATCCCTAGACCCTTGATCCTCTGCCCTCGAGACCTCCTTGGAAACTTCATCCTCATACCTACTCCTTGGGAACAACATACTGAAACTATTGTTATAGAACGCATCAGCCTTGGAAACATCCTGACACTCCTATTATGTCGCCCTTGGAACAACCCCCCCCAATCGGGCCTTACACCCATGCCTTGGAACTAGCCTTTGGTGGTGGTAATTGCCTTGGGAACCTGTGCATCAGACCTACTACTTGTAAGCTTCCTTAAACTCCTACTTGGGATAGGAGAACCACCGGCCTCGTTTTATATTAAATTTGGTTCTCTATTCAGGTTCAAGTTATAAGAGTTTAACTGACCAATAAAGTAATAAAGATAACTGGGCTTAAGAAGAATGTAACCAATCTAACCATTTAAATGGCCTTATAACACATTATACAAACAGACTTTCGCTCAACCCTTCGCTTCGTATCCATCCTTGTAAAGATACGTTCTACTTATCAAGATGAAGGTTGTCTTCAATATTAAGGTTGGTTTCTTTATAACCGTAAAAATGAAGAAATCGACGTAATAAAATTTAAAATAAAGTTAGAGAAAAGAAGTCAAATGCTCTGAAAGGCTCACCTTCTTATATATGAATATGATGCTATGTATGTATGGTGTTCTATGATTGAATTACACCTACCCTTATGAAATGATTATACCGGCCGTGCTATTAAGGATTTCATTGAATCAGCAAATATAAACAATAAAATCATAAGGATTGGGTCCAAAAGGAGAACGAAACAAAAAGAAAGTTCTCAAGTCACAAGGATTGGTGTGAATAAGTGCATATAACCAATATTTAAAACCTTTTCAATTGTCATTTTAACGCATTCTATGATCACTTCTACTCGACCTTCGACGTAGTCCCATAATCTCTCAATTTTTCAATAATAAAAAATATTAAGATAATCCTGCCATTTCCAAGTATAGTTGCTCCCAAAGCGAGATTGCTTTTCCACGAATTTGATTGAGTATTAAAGCTTCATAACGTTTAAATGCTTACTCTGGGTACACATTCTTTGCTCAATAAGAAAATATAACTGCTATGATGGATAGTTGTCTTAAATTTGATCACTTTATACGACCCGAAGCTCTTTCCATGAACAAGTTGAATTAAGATATTTGTTCAAGTGGTCTTCTAAGAAAGGTATAACAGTCTTTTCAAGAACAAGTTGAATTAAGATATTTGTTCAAGTGGTCTTCTAAGAAAGGTATAACAGTTAGAGCGTTATGATAATAGTCAAGTAGTATTCTAAGAAAGGTATAACAGTTAGAACGTTATGATAATAGTTACGTAATGCTTTCAACACCAAGGTTAATTAGTAGGCCTACTATATGTAATAGTATATTAGTGTGATGTTTTTTTTTAATCGAATTTTCACAAAAGAATAAAGAACTGCTACATTTGACATTTTGATCTTTGATAGCAATTTGTACTCGTCAAAATGACATTAGACTCGTCAAACTTGGAGAACTTGCAGTATTGAATATTGAAACCCGAACTTGAGTCCTTGAAAATCCCAAACCAAGTCTTGGAAATTTCAATGTTGCAAAGACGTTGGTTGTTTGGATTTATTCATATTTCTTTCTCTGTGGTTGTCACAACAATTTAATAACTGTTATCACAAAGGTTTAGCACAATGGTAAAATAACCTCTAGACTAAAAATGCTTAGCGATTCCAGTGCACTCATTCTTTAATGGAATCTATGCTATAATGTTGTGAAGCTGCAATAACAAATTTTAAGTTCAGTTGGCAATGTTGTGGTATGTTATGCCTGTCATATAAAACACAAGCATTGCATGTAAAGCTACCTAGAAAGGACACAATATCTATATTAATTGATCGTAAAAGAGACAAGTATTTAAATGACAGTAAAAGAAAAGAATGATAAAGTAGAGATGAAATAACCTACAGAATTGATTGTAAAAGAGTCGACCATTTAAATGATCCAAAAGAAATAACCTACTCAGAAGGGGAATCCATGAAGAAACTAGAAATGAAAAAAGAAATCACCTACTGAGAGGGGGAATCCATGAAGAAACTAGAGATGAAATTCTTCAGATTTAGACTGAAAACTTTCCTAAATTCATAAAAGGTACTGAATATGAAGCTTTCACCCGCTTCCTTTGGCTTTTCTTGCTCGCCCTTTGCTTCTCTATTTTCACTTTCATGCCCTACACGTTTTCCCTTTTCTGTCAACTCTCCGAGCCGAACATCTTTGGATTCAAGATTGCTCTTCAAACAATTCAGATAAGTCTCCATTTCCCTTACACTGTCTCGAAGAAGGGCATTTTCTTGTGTACATTTGTTCATCTCAATGACCACATAATTGTTTTTCTGCTCGAGGCACGTTTTGCTTCTGCACAGTCCAAAAGCTGATTTCGTAAATCCACTATCTGGCATTCTTTCTCCTCTTCAACGGACCTAGAGGATTCTAGATCCTTTTTGAGAGAATCCATGGATGCTTCCAACTCTCCATACTCCATTCTCTGTTGTTCGTGACGTTCCTGCAATACTTTGAAGTGGGTTTCCTGCAACTGTCCAAGATTTCTGTTCTGCTTCTCAACCTTCTTCTTGAGTCTAACATTGTCAACACGATATTGTTTAGCTATCCGAGTTTGCTTCTCTAATTCCTCTTGTAGCTCTTGAAGATTTCTGTTCTGCTTCTCAACATTCTTCTTGAGTCTAACATTGTCAACACGATATTGTTTAGCTATCCGAGTTTGCTTCTCTAACTCCTCTTGTAGCTCTTGAAGTTTCGCTGGCTTGTATTTTTTCTGCTGAACTAAATATGATTGTTGTTGCTCTTGGATTCCTTCATTTGAAAGTTGGTGCATAAGGTTTTTAATTGCATTTTGAATTTCTGCAATTTTGACAAGCGGCGAGATTTTGCCTGGCTGGGAGATTTTATCATATTTTCTCACTTTGTTGGATTTAGATTCTATTTTTTCTTCATCGCTTTCCTTGAAAAAACTTGGTGGCATTGAAAATCTTCGAACATTTTCTTCATCTTTATCCTGCACGGAATTACTTGGTAACGTGGAAAATCTTCGCCCACCTCTTTTGCGGATGTTCATACTTCTGTTTTCCATCAAATATTTAGGAAATCCTGTTTCGTTTTCTGAGTTCATACTTTTGTTTTCCATAAAATCCTGACGTGATTAAAAGAAAGCTCTAGGAGATCCTAAGGCGGGAGACAATATAAAACTAGTTCGCTAACACTCCTCGGAATAAAACGAATGTGAAGGTGGTGAACTGAAACCTCGCTGACACTCTCCCTTATCTTCCAAATAAAACATGAAAGTGATTGTAAGTGGAATGAGAGAAAGTTGATTCCTTTATAAATAAGTAATAGAGCATAAGACCTAATTAATCAACTTGGAACACGACTCCTCATAATTCTGTTAAAATTAAAACAATCTCAAGCCATTCATGGTATATATTAAAATTAAAACAATCTCACGCCATTCATAGTATATTTTGTTGGATAGATATCAATTTTTTTATTTTAAAGATCGTTATTAGTTCTAACTTTGTTGTTTTCATTATTGGGTATTTTTTTAATATTTTGTGTACTAATGGTGTGGATATTTTTGCATTGTGGTATGAGATTTTGGTCAGATGCCAATATCTAAGGTTATAAAAACCATAGGTGCGACTGTAATCCGATACAATTAGGGTAGTCATCCCAAAATTTGGAATTAAGGATACAAAACTCTAACTTTAATTATCATACATTTATTTTGAGTAAACACTTTTATATTAGTCAAAATGAGGTGGAAGAATTTGATGAAGAATTCGAGAATTCAGTTCTGATGAATCAGATTCAGGTGTGGTTCTGCCTAGGGTCGATTTCGGTAACTTAGCCGATACCTAAAACAAGTTTGCTTTGAGTTTGATTATTTCATTATGCCTTTTCATTGCTACAACTAGGTGAATGCATGAAGAAAAATAACATTTTTTTGGACCAAAAGTGTTCTTAAAAATTCAATATTTTATTCATTTATTGAATCAAAGCCTTCAAAAGTCAAATATGCCTTGTGGCTAGTGTGTACGGAAAATAATTTTATGATAAACGTATCGTTTTTTAATATATAGAGAGAGAGATGAACATAATGTACATAGAATGCTCCGAGGTACACATATTTTTTTAAATTTATTTTGTAAAATTATATTTTTTATTAATTTTTAAACCAACCATTTAAAATTTTAATCCCATTTTGTACATGTGTGCGTACTTTTTTTTTAAATGATTACAAAAATTATAAAACCAAAAATACCGTTTTCAAGAGGACACATCCAAGTGGAGCGTTATGTTTTGAATTATTTTGGCTATGTGTTTTTTATGTTGTTGTTTTTTCTTTGAGCTGCTTCGAAGTTATGGGCATGCTTATTAAGAGGAAGTTTGAAAATAAAAATAAAAACAAATATCATGTCAACTTGAAAACTCATAAATTATATGTCAATGAATAGATGATTCGTTGACGAATACATTGACATTAATTCCACCACCTAAGTTGCATCCCATGATAGGGTTTATGCTTGACAAAGAGGCTAGTAAAATTAAATTCATAGAAAGGGGGATTGAAGACCTATTTTGAAAGTGCTCGATCGATCTATTAGTTCAATCGAGGTATTGAGTGCATTTTTATCTACCTCGATCGAGGATTTAGCTGTGGTTTAGTGAAAAGCGTAATCGACCTACTTCTAGTTACCTTGTTGCATTCAATTTGCTTCATTTGCTTCCTTTGCAAGTAAATTTGACTTATTGATTAGTGCCCCTAACACATTGACTTTTAATAAGATTGAAATTATTTAGGACATCTCTTGAAATCAAAAGTTTGTGAAGAGACATTCTTGATGCATTTTTTGTCAAACTCGCTAAACACGCCATTAAGAATTTGGTCTTTACCACATGTAAGATAAGTTTCATGCACTTTAATTACCTCGAAGGTGTTTATTCAATGAGATATTGTTTCTTGGCAATGTTCTAGGATTTCTTGTCTCTCCCCCAAATAAATATTTGACACATGTACCCTTGTCTATGGCATGTTCTTGAATTTTTTACCCTCTATAGACCATTAAGTTGTCTCGAGAAGCCTAACTCCGACTGAGACATGGGTAAATGACTTAGCAATGAAGGTCTATTTTTTTGGTTTTGAGGCCATTCAATTGTCTTAGGAATTGATCTCTAGATGAGGTGGGGGAAATGATCAAGGAATGAAGGTCTATTTGGGGGATTTTTTATCAATATTAAGCTATTTAACAAGGGGAAATATGGTTTTTCTTCTCTTAATGGACCTTAAAAATCGGTTTGGTTTAGGTTTTTGGATGTTGGTACTTCAACCGAGAGATTTCCATGACCAAAAATGCATCCCACATACCCCTACTTTATAGAAACATTGACTACCAATTGATGGGAAAAAAACGAGTCTCTTAACTTTGTTGGTTCATGATTGGTTCTAGCACATTTGATGCCATCAAATAGATGAAATCTTTAATGGATGAAGTTATTTGATTTTTCTTGTTAATTTCTTATTTTTCATTACTTGATTTGAAGGGAGTGAAGGTGTTTTTCTTAAATGCTATTCTAATTAAGCTTTCCCAAGATAATGGAATTAATTATGTTTCACTAGATGATATTTACTGCACATTTCTTTTTGTCATAATCTAGGCACCAGATTGTGTGTAGATGTGGGGTTGAATTCTAACATCTAGCTGCATATAAAAATGAAAACACCCTCTCGTTTCTACAGGATCTTTTATCTAGCAGAATTATAAACATGTTGTGATATTTTACATGAATCCAATATGATCTGGTTATTAATTTAAGGTATTTACATGATCTTTTCTCTAACAGAATTATAAACATGTTGTGATATTTCACATGAATCCAATATGATCTAGTTATTAATTTAAGGTATTTTCCAAAGAATAGATGGCTCGTTGACAAATAAACTGGCCTAATTGCCATCATTCATCAATTAAAATTAATGGTCGCATAGCATAAACTATGCCAGAAGACAATGACATAGTATTTTGGATCCAGTTTAAGAATATAATATCTAGACCTATTACATAATCCTCAAGTAATGAAACAATGTTCATTATGTGATATGGATTTAAAAAAATCAATAAGAGAATGATAAATAAACGTTGCGAAAATATAAGTTTTAAATAACAAAACAATTAGTTTAAAATTAAGCTCAAACCATTAAAACAACATTCATTTTCTAATCTAGATTTCAAAAAAATTAATTTAATATGTAAATGATAAACAAAAATTGCAAACAACATTCATTTTCTAATTTGGATTTTTAAAAAATTAATTTAATATGTAAATGATAAACAAAAATTGCAAAACTATTTCTAGATTTTGAATAACAAACCATTAATTATAAAAGTAAGCTTTAAGTGTCTTTCTTTCCAAATGTTGTTTTAGAAGTTGTGTTTGACAACAAATTGTTGTAATGATATTTTATAAATAAAATTATAAATGGTTTTTGGAATAATATTTTATAAATAAAATTGTTTTCAAATAAGATTTTGAAATAGTTATTTTGTAAAATTTAAATTCTATATATTAAATAATATGGATTTTTAAGTAAAGTTTGAATTGAAATATATATTAAGATAGTGTTTTAAAAATTAGAAAAAAAATATTTTAATTTATACTTTTATTAATAATATTTTTTTTTAAATAATCCAAATTTATTGTAAAACTTTGATAATACTAAAACAACTAATATATTAACCTTTATTAATACAATGCCAAAACTTTAACTTCGGGTATCTACCTAGTAACACAGATTTAGCTATAATTTATTTTTCTTTATAAAAAGCCAAACCAATAATAATTTTTAAAATTAAAATTTGAACTATAATTCAAATTATTTGCTCTAGTTTGTTAGTAAAATATTTGTTCATCTAAACTTGTGTTCGATTCCCCAAAAATATATACTATCTAGTCAACAATTGACCCTATTTTAGCACCTTCTTTAATGAGATCTATGTAGGGATGGTGCACATGTTTAGCCACTTAGAACAATTTCTATTTCAATTTGACATTAAAATGTATTGATAGAAAATGCCCTAGTTCGATGCCACCTGCTCCAAAAAGCACATTTCATTGGATTTTTCACTAGCCTATTCCTACTTCATTTTTGTTTTAACTAAAATTCACATGGAGAAACAATTTAGTCTCAGTCACCTATTCTAATTGCACAAAGCTAATATGGATAAATTCACAACTTCAATTATTGGTCATATTTGTTTGTGGATCAATTAGAGGAAATTTCATCTCAAAATCAACCTCCTAATGAAAAATCAATAAATTGATAAAATAATGCTATGTAAACATTCTTTTTATATATTAATCTATTATTTGACTTTTATCAAAGCCGCCTAGAATTATTGCAATTTTTTTCAATGCTGCCCTAGATATATATTTTATATTAAAATCAATTAATGAGAACGAGGTTCGATGAGACTTTTCACCCAAAAGTAATAACAGAAATCACATAAAATAATGAAATAAATTTAATACATAATTTCAACTAAAAATTAGTTATTTTGAGAACCATGTTTCACCCCAAAATAATGTTAGAAATCACTTAAAATAAGGAAATAAATTTTGTTAGGTAAATAACTCCCGAATTCAATTCTATTCCATTGCTAATGCATACATTTATACATTTCATCTGGTGGTTGAGATTCATCTTCCGACCAGCCTTTTCACCTTCCTATGTAACTATTCATATTCCTATTATGTACACTAACGTATAATCCTGACGGATTATATTCCAACAATCCCCCCCTTAATCCGAAGGGGTGTTAGTAAGTCCGAGCATGTTTCTGAATCTTTCAAACTTTTCTCGTCCAAGTGCTTTGGTGAAGATGTCTACAACTTGATCATTTGTGGAACAATGTCGAAGATGGACTGTCTTGGCCTCTACATGATATCGAATCAAATGATACTTTGTGTTGATGTGTTTGGTTCGATCATGGAATCTGGGATTCTTAGTCAGCTTGATTGCAGAAGTATTGTCGATCAATAATGGAGTGGATTTCTCTTGTTTTTCTTGCAAATATTCAAGTATCTTCCTGAGCCATACTATTTCTTTCGTTTCTTCAGCTGCAACCACATATTCTGCTTCTGTTGTTGAATCTGTCGGGACTGACTGTTTGCGTGATCTCCATGAGACAGCTACTGATCCAAGACTCATAGTGTATCCAAAAGTTGATACTCTTGTCTCCTTATCGCCATCAAAATCTGAGCCTGAGTACCCAATAATTTTGAAGTCATCCACTTTAGAGTACTTGAGTCCAATGTCTTGAGTCCCCTTCAAGTATCTTAGAACTCTTTTTGCAGCTGACCAATGTCCTTCACAAGGTTTATGCATGAACGTTGAAAGTATGCCAACAACATAAGAAATATCTAGTCTAGTTGTTGTAAGGTAGATAAGACTTCCTACAAGTTGTCGATACTTGGTCGCATCCTCAAATTCTTTTCCTTCGCTTGATGTGAGCTTCATTTTCTGTTCCATTGGAGTAGAGATAGGGTTGCATTCTGTCATGCAAAATTTGTTTAGTAGTTCTCCAACATATTTTTTTCTGAGATAGGAATATGTACTTAGGATGTTGAGTGACTTCAATTCCTAAGTAATAGTGGAGATGTCCCATATCTATCATTTCAAAGATCTTTTTCAAATCTTTCTTTATGGATGCTATATAGCTCTCATTGTTCCCTGTCATCAAAAGATCATCTATGTACACCACAAGATACACAACAGATCTTCCAACTTTCTTTCTAAACAGTGTTGCATCATCAAGATCAAAATGTTTGAAATTTAACTTCAAAATATGCTCGGTTAATTTTTCATACCATGCGCGAGGCGCTTGTTTTAGGCCATACAAGGATTTGACAAGCTTGCATACCTTTTGTTCTTTTCCTTTCACAACAAAGCCTTCTGGCTGAGACATGAAGACATTCTCTTTCAAGTCTCCATTCAAGAAAGCAGTCTTCACATCCATCTGATGAACTTTCCACCCATTCTTAGCAGCTAAAGAGAGTAAGGTGCGGATGGTAGCCCATTTTACTGTAGGAGAAAATGTTTCTTCATAGTCAATTCCTTCCTTCTGTGCATAGCCTTTTGCTACAAGCCTCGCTTTGTGCTTGTCAAGTGAGCCATCTGATCTGTATTTGTTCTTGTACACCCACTTGCAGCCAATTGGTTTGGTTCCAACTAGAGGGTCAACCAGCTTCCAAGTTCCATTCTTCATGAGTGCATCATACTCATTCTGCATAGCTTCTTTCCACTCAACCCGAGTAGAATCTTCTTCAAAGGAAGTTGGTTCAAAGTTAGCAGATAAATTAAATTCACAATCAAATGATACATCCATGTCATCACCTGAATTATCTGCTTCTCCTCCATCTTCATGTCTTTTTGAACTTCTTGTTCCCATCTTTCCAACTTCATCTGGATGGACACTTTCAAGTGTCTTTTTGGCCCATTTAGGAATCTTTCATGATGGTCCTAGTTGATCAGCTAGTGGTGCTTCATCATTGATTGACAGTCTTCCAATTCTCTCAATCACATCATCCAATTGAATCTCTTGTGCAGGTGAAGTAGCAGGAACTTCTTCATGCGGGGGAGTTGGTGCTTCATATGGAAATTCCAAAGGTTGATCCAGAATAGAATCCCCCCTTCAAGGTTTGGAATTTCATATTCATTTTCAGAATATTTCGTTGGATGAGGATATTTTTCCAAATGATCAAGCTGTCTCTCAATGGACTGGTCATTT
>LPNX010106467.1:344853-443741 GCA_001517045.1 Pseudotsuga menziesii
CATGCTGACAGAAGTAGGCATAGTTTTGAACTCTTACAGATGAACCCTTTAGCTTCAGTAGCTTCCCATCTTCGTATCCAATCATGATGACTTGGTTGTCAGAGGACTTTCTTATTTCTACGATTCCATCAAACATGTGGATGGAATGGCCTTGTTGTCAAATATCCACCAAGGACAGCAGGCTTCTTTGCAACTCTGGAAGATAAAGAACATTCTTCAACAAGAAATCAGGGAATCCAGGAATCTTCAGCCGAATGGTGCCCATTCCCTTTGGTTTGAGACTTGACTTATCTGCAAAGTAAACTATGCCATTTATTGTTTCATTAAGTTCTTCAAAATAGTCTTTTCTAAAAGTCATGTGTGATGTTGCACCAGTATCAAGTAGCCAACAATATTTGTAAGATGAAAGTGAAGTCATTTCATTAATTCCAAGATTACAATGTGCAACAATACAATGAGCAGAATCTGAAGATTTACTAGCATCTTGGTTTTTATTGTCATCTTTCTTTTGGTTATGTCTATCTTTGATGGAGTCCCACAAAGCCAAACATTGATCTGCTGTGCGTCTAGTCTTTCCACAACGCTTGCACTTCAAATATGATCTTTTGCTGGAGTTGTTTCTGCCTCCTCTACCTCTGAAGTTTCTTCTTCTTCTTCTACCTCTCTCTTTTCCTGAGAGAGTGGCACGAACTACAGATGCTACAGATTGCATATTCTATGATTAATCTTGCAACTAAGACAAAAGAAGAAAGAGTAAAGGTGCAGGTCTAAGTCTCTACCACCTTCCTCAAGCTTTACAACAATATATCAGTATCAAAAATCAATGCAGCTCTATCGTAATATTTCAACGATACTCCAATTGCACTAGCATTCAACGTATCTTAGTTTATGCACCAACAACAATAGTGAAAGAAGCAGGTCTAAGTCTCTGCTACTTTTTACAATACAATCTATGTAGAATAACAACTACACTAACTAGAAACAATGTCTTCAATGAGCTCTCTTTACTATGTAGGTCTATGTTTCTACCGTAGTATTTACATTAATCTAAGACAATTCTGTAGCAGCACAACTTATATGGTAGTGCACAAACTTCTCAATTTGCAACAATACACAACCTTCAAAAAATGTATAGCAAAAATATCGAGCTTCACTCACACATTGAATACGCAGCACAGACTGGGTTTTGAGGAGATTGCAATCTCAAAATAGATCACAACAAACTTTGTGATTGGTCTGGGATCTCAAATGGAGGTGGCTTCAGCTTCCAAGAGTGGTCTCAGCTCTCAACGTGAATGTAATCAACGTAAGCAACTCTCTAGTTCACCAATGCAGCTCACATCAAATGTCACAACTCTTTAAGATACCAATTCACAGCTAACGATTCCCAACTTCAATGTTGAGATGCAACTGCATTTGGATGTTGCAACACCCAAGAATCTCCATGAATGCTCTCAATAGTTACTTCAATGTAGTGAAAGTGTGGGCGCACCATACAGAAAAACACTGTAGGAGAACGCGTAGGCAGAGAATGAAAGCTTCTTCAATGCAGCATCAAAAGAGTGCCTTCACTGTCAGTCATTGGTTTTCAACGAGCCTGGTTCATCATTGCATCATGCTTCCAAAATGATTCATTGCCATATTGCTCAGCCTCTCCCAGTATATTACAAATCCACGCAAATGTAAGTAGGGATGATTTACGACCCTCCGAGCTGGGATAGTTTGCAAACCATAATACAAGAGAAAGGGCCTTAATCGTAGGTGGAGGAAATCTCAGTACTGGCACAAAGAGAGAATCGTAGCTATAGAATTTTCAAGAGGATTCTCACAACAGCTTGAGAATGTTATTTCGCAACAACAGAATGATGAATGGAACGATGATAAGGGGAACATCGTTACAAAATTAGGGTTAGGTATAACATAAGTCTCACTCGCAAAACGCAGCACGCACAATGTCAAACACACCAGTCTTCACGGAGTCTTCATGAGGTTAGGGTTTCTAGCAAACAGAGTCTACCCAACAGATACATGCATGTCCTTGTTTTTGCAGCAGTCTTCATCGGAGAACACAAAGTATTCACACTTTAATGGAGTAGAACACATCGTGGGAGAAGTGCATATCCACGAGGTCCATAATACACAGCAATGAAGATTAGGGTTTCCATAAACTTTGGAGAGAACACTTTCATAGTGATTCAACAATGTTCATGAGCGCATATGCAAAAACTACATTCAACGCAGCAAGGTAGAAAAGCAACATGACACTGAATAGATATGTCTTATCCATGCAAAAACGAAGGAGGAGTTACAAATGGTAGAGAATATACCATACTTGGGAAATTCTAGACTGCGTGTAGAAATTCTTGAAATGTCTACTGGAAAGAGGACGCAGAGGGAAAGCACGAGTTATGGCCAAGAAACGAATTGCATGGAGCAGAACTGGAGGAATTTCTACACAGGCAACAGGCTCTGATAATTGCAGATAATTGCAGCAGCCAGGATTTATGACAGGCAGCTCTGATACCACTGTTAGGTAAATAACTCCCAAATTCAATTATATTCCATTGCTAATGCATACATTTATACATTTCATCTGGTGGTTGAGATTCATCTTCCAACCAGCCTTTTCACCTTCCTATGTAACTATTCATATTCCTATTATGTACACTAACGTATAATCCTGATGGATTATATTCCAACAAATTTAATGCATAATTTCATCTTAAAATTAGTTATTTTGAGGACCAAGATTGATAAATGTTTCACCCCAAAATAAAGATAAAAATCACATTAAATAAGGAAAGAAATTTAATACTTAATTCCATATAAAAAGTAATTATTTAGTTATTTGACTCAGCTTTTCTAAATGTAAAATTATTTAATTTTATTAAAAACATATATACAATATTATACCTAACCCAACAAAGACTATTAAATATTATTAAAAAAACATTATATAATATTTTATCTACCTTCGAATTAAAAATCTTATATAATTTTACACAATCATATCATTAAAAAAAGACATGCTTAAGTTTATATTTTATTACACCTATCATTTTATTTAAAAGCATATACAGTCTTATATAATAATAATTTTAAAATTACGTCGGGTAGTCGGGTTGTAGCAATTAAAACACTATCGTAAAATCGTGAATGGCTCTCGCGCGTGGAATGGTTGAGCGTCCTCATCCACGGCTAGGGTTTCCCTAGCCACTGCCTTTCTTCGCCGTGCTTGCTGGATCGCTGGCTGCTACTCTTCACAGAGCCGTGCTTGCCGGATCGTTGGCTGTTGGTTCCCTCTGGCTGTCGTTTCATGGTTTTAACATGGAGTCCTCTCAGGAAATGGGCTCTCATGCCTAGCTCACTGCATTCAAGGCCCTTTTTCAAGCTGTCGCTCCTCAGGAAGCTTCTCATTCTTCTTCCAAGTTCATGAAAAAGATGGACGAGATCCCTTCACTGGAGCTCTCTCCTTTAGATCCATGCCAGAAAGCTCTCATCCTCTCTGAGCAATCCCTAATTGGTAAGTTCACAGGGTTGTGGCCTAGCCCTAAGGCGGTGGAGATCTGGATCGCAGAACATTAGAACCCTCTTCTGCAAGGACAGGTCTCTCTCTTTGCAACTAGTCGAGGGTTTTTTGTATTCTTGTTTTCAAATAAATAAGAAAGAGTCCTTGTCTTTCGCTTGGGCCCTTTCTTCATGGGCTCAATAGGTCTGTTCTTAGCCCCTTGGTCTCTGGGGTTTAACCCAAAAGCAGATATCACTGCCACTCCAGTCTGGGTAAGACTTCCTAACCTCCCTCTTCATCTTTGGGGGAAAAGCACTCGGATTGACATTGGTAATAAGCTAGGTCGCTATCTGGATATTGCAAAGCCAAAAGGGGGTCAGTACAGATGTGCCCGTATCTGCGTAGAGGTGAATCTAGAGAAAGGGCTCCCGGAGGCCCTAAAGCCCACATTGGGAGAATGGAGTCACATTCAAGAACTGGACTATGAGCAGATCCCTTTTAAATGCAACTTCTGTCATGTTTGTGACCACTTCAATAAAATCTGCCCCAAGCTTGCAGAACCACAGAAACCAACAAATCTCCCAGTTTCCAAAGATACAGAGTTCCAGACGGTCTCTAATCGACATCGTCCTCCCTAGCAAAAGGAGCCTCAAGTGTCTCAGCAGAAGGTTTCCCAAGATCACTCTCCTCTTGAAGATACTCCACGACCGAAAAACAAAAATAGTTTTGCAGTTCTCCAGGAAGATGAAGCGCAAGAACCTGAAGTTGCAGCTATCCAGCAGCAGGGCAACCCTGGTCCCATTGACTCCTTGAAGACAGCTGAACAAGTTTCTACAAAACCTGCTTCCACAGGTTCAAATAAAGATCCCATCGATTTGGTTTGCGAGACCCCAGCTCAGGCAGGACCGGCACCCTTGGCCCCTTCGTCAGAGGGCACCTCCGAATCCGAAGACTTTTTAGCTCCTTCTCCTCCCCTCACCAAAGGGCGAAAGACAAATAAAGAACGTAGAGAAAAGGAAGCAGCCTCAAACATCAGTGCAGGCTCCCAAAAGAAATTGGATCCTTTCATAAGGGGCACTCCTCTCCACCTGTTTAATGTTTTGTTTCTGTATTCTTCTCTACTCACAATTTGTGAGAGTCTACTCTTGTAAGCAGTCCCTTTCTCGAAATAGCATCAGAAACATTTGGGATTCATTTCTCAAAGCACTTTTAAGAAGGTTGACTGTTTTAATAGAGGTCATCAGCCTTCCTTTCCAGAATTCCTCTTTGTATGCCTGGCTGGGCTACAGCCTTTTTTAAATTAAAAAAAAATTCAATTTCTGTTAAAAAAAAATTAAAATTAAAATTACAATTTTATTAATTCAATATTATTATTTAAATATGTTTTATAATTTTCATCTAAATTATTAAAATTGTTCATTAATTTTTTACCAAAACAATAAAAATATTACACAATAATATTATTAAAATCAATATTTATTATACATAACCATATTATTAAAAAATGATTTTTAATATACACATAATCATTAACACATAGCCAAAATAAAAATATTATACAATAATATTTAGCCTAAAACATAGAATTCACATAAATAAATTGAATGAGAAGATGGAAACTTTTTTATAAGCTTGAAATTTTGAATATTATCCTCCCTATTCAAACTATAATTTCTTGAATAGAATATTTATATAAAAAAAAAATTCAAAACAATATTAAAATTGAGTATTCCATATTTAAAATTGAGTTTTAATTTGATATTAAAACAAGAACTTTGAAAGCATCACCCTTTAAAAAATGTTTTAAATATAACAATTCATGTTTTACCACATTGTAGTGTTAAATGTATGTGGTAATAGAAGGTTAAGGTCTCATTTTCCACTACCCTATAACTATACTTGAATGATCAATGTTATGATAATGCTTTTACCTTTATGTTTTTATCTATATTTATTTAAATTATTTTTTTGTTATAAATTATTAATTTTAGCATTAATGTTTATTCAATATTTTTATGAGCAAATTGTACATGGTTGAAATCTTTTGGGCATTATTCCTTAGTCCGACCATGATATCTAAAACAAATAAATAAATTATAATATTAAAACTTATTAAACTACAACTATAACATAATAGGCTAATCGTGATTCTATGTTTGAATAGTTGGACCAATGCAAAAAAAAACTTGCAGATTCAATGAGATTGAGCAAAAATGAACGGTTCCTCTGCTAGATGATTGGATCCGACGATCCTCCTCTAAACCCTAGTTGATCCACTATTATTGATAGAAATATGGCCAAGGCAAAATCTTTGGGCCAAAATTCTCTCAAAAATTTTGAGGGTTGTAATGGATATCTCAAAAAATTCACGGGATCAACTGGATGCTCTACATTTCTGTCCAAAATTGGTTCTTGGCCATTGATGGAAAAAATTGTTGCATATGGGAAATGGAAACCCTTGGATTTCAATGGTAAATGTTCAATTTTTTTGGGTTCAAATTATTCTATTTAAATTTTCATTTGATGTCATTTCATTCCATGCATTTGTCCTATAAAAGCTGATAGTGAAGTGTTGAATATTCAATTCAATGCTCAGTTGGCCAGTTTCAACTGAGAGGGGTTATTTTGAATGGCTTGATTGAGAGCTTTCTCAAGACAGGAACATTTCTTCTTATAGGTAAATCTTCACTATTTTTGGATTCAAATTATTCTATTTAAACCTTAATTTGAACCCATTTCATTCTCTGCGTCTGTCCTATAAAAGTTGATAGTGAAGTGTTGGATATTCGATTCAATGCTTAATTGGGTAGTTTCAACTCAGAGGGTTTATTTTGAATAGCCTGATTGATAGTTTTCTCAAGATAGGGCATGTTTCCTATTATAGGTATGTTGGCTCTTCTTGTTTTTGCATTATCAAACATGGTTGTTTCAGCCTAGATTTGCACTTTTAATGTTTTTTGTAATCTCTTTAATACAGATTCACCCACATGTATGCTCAGATTTGGAGAAAACAAATTTTTTATTGTTTTTCTTCACTTCCTAATCACGTAGACTTGCTTCTTATTGTTGTTGGAATTTAAATTAAGGTTTCCACTATAAGGAAGATGCTTATTAGATAACAGTATGGTTGTTAGGATGCCTTCTCACTGACACTGTGTAGCTTATTTCAGAGCTGATGAGTAAGATTATTTCCTTAATTCAAAGCAACATGTATCACCTAAAAGCTTAGATCTATATTAACGCAAAACTATAGTCCCATAGAATGTGAATTAATATTGTCTGAAAATTTTATCAACTCACTTATTAGAGAGGGGCCTTGTTGTATTAATGATCGTTGTGTTATTGGCTGGAGCCATTTGTGTTGTTACGGGAGTGATGTATTTCTTTGATCATAGTTCAATATTAATCTCTAAGGTACTAGCTTCATCCCATAGAGCAATAACTAGTAGCTGTAGATAAATTAACTACTATCCCTATAATAGCTACTAGATTCAGTCACACTTGCCAAGGAATCTGGATGATATAAGAAGTGACCTGATAAAGATTTTAGAAAACCTAAGACAGAGCAATAGTGCATAGTAGAACTAAAGGATATCAAGAATGATTCCCATAACCAAGGACTTGTTCCCGTTGCCCCATCCAAACTCCATTTCTAAAGCCCCGTGTTTGCCACTCACCCCTGTTGAGAAGAATGTTCTCGTTTCATAATTCAAATTAGAAAGAAAAGACACTATTGATTATTATAATATCTATACAGGTACAAATATGTAAAGGAAAGTCCCAAATCTTCTCTAGTTAAAAGAATGACTCAGTATGATGTATCATGGGCAGTTCTACCCAGTTAAGCTTGAGTTAATAAATAAGCTACAGAAATATCAAACTAAACCAACACACTAGGTCACTACCAAATCCATTGAGGTTGGACAAGAGAGAACAGTAATCGGGAACTCAATTTGCAGTCTATGATGTACTGGGGTCCTTCCCATCAACCCCTTTTTAATGTCCATCTATAACTCACGTAATGGGAGAGCTGCCCAAAATCCCTCAATAAACTCTTTGCACGACTCCTTCCCCTTACAAACCAACCTTTTTTTCCACTCTCGTTTTTTAACAATCTCAAATGGATTTGTGACTTTATTTAAAGAAGTTTCCTTTTTTGGCCAATTCCCATTGGCTACTGTTGGAGATTTTGAAATATCCACCGACAAATATTTTGAATTCTCTATTGGTGTAGACTTATGTGTGTTGCTACACATTTCATCTTCCAATTTCTGTTCTTCTGGCAACTAATAGACAATTGTCTCTTTATCAAAATTCAAGACATAGCCCTAGTTGCATCCTTCAAACAATATTTCTCCGAGGGTATCTATGATGTAGTATGCCTCCTTTTCAACCTTGAGCACAAAAAAATGGCCATTCCAACTAACAATATAAATATGTGGTTCATTGTTCTTAGCCTGCTCGGTACTTGCATTAGTGATTTATTCCAAGATATTGTTAAAAGACACAGCCCCTTGTAGAAATTCAAAGTAATCTCCCATTCCTTCATCTTGAAAGAAGCCAACAAAGGACTTCCCAGGAGTTATAGAAAGAATATGTACCTTTACCTATAATATTGTCTTTGATATCAAAGTGCCTATCTGGGAAATTCTCTCTGTAAGCTTCTATTTCACAAAGATTCCTCCACTCCAAAGATCCATCTCAAATCAAAGTATCAAAATGAGATTTAATAGGCATGGAACTCATATTATCATGCAACCAATCAGCAATAACAACAACCAAAGCATTACAAGCACTCTCCCCCTCAACCTTTTCACTATGCTGATCAATTGAAGAAAAAAAATACTTGGGTTGACAACTTCATCTGCCCATCTCTACTAATAAAATCTTGGGTTCCCAGCAGCCAATGGTAAAGTGGTCATCACCAAAGTCCAAACATTTTGATCTGCCATGTGATACTCCATATTCATTCTTATGCCACTACAAAACATATCCTCTATTTTTAATGATCATTCTTGGTAAATTAGTTATATGCCTTAGTTGCAACTACATGTGAAAGCTGCAAATCACAAACCAGACAGTTGGAATTTCATGTCTTGCAATACAAAAGAAATAAAAGCATCCCATGTCTAATAATAAGGATTGAAGAAAATAGATGAGAAAGGAAAATAAAGTTATGAACTTTGAGGTTATGAACTAGCGACAAAACCTATATGCTGCCACCAAATATGTAGTAAAAAAGATCAGAGAATGAAAGAGAGGTGGAAATGAGAAAGCACCAATGGAAGAGATTCAATAGGGCAGCATAATTGTCAGTGATCAAATTCAATATCATATCCCACTTCTTCTCCATATGATTTATTCAACAGTGGCTCTCCTCTTGCTCGTGGTGACCAACAATTCAATTTCCTTTTTTTCCAAGGAAGAAGGCTCCACATGGAAGGTTATGCAAGAGCATAATCAAAGTCTGACAAACATGGATCCTTAGTTACCTTGGAACTTGAATCTAAACTTGCTTTATGATTGATGATCCAATTATCATCATCTCCATCTTCTCTAAAGTCCAAATAAATAGCTACTTCAACACAATTAGTTGCCGCCAAAGTCCCATAGATGAAGGAATCCAAAAAACTAAATCAATCCTTGTCCTCAGCTTCATCCTCATCACATTCATCAACAATATCACTATCGAATACATATTCATAACCATTACTCTTTTTAGAAAATCTACCATCATTCCCAACCTCTTCTCTACAAGCCTGCTTTCCTCTTCCTATTCCTACATAGTCTCTAAAAATTTTAACCTTCATCAAGCCTACTTTGAGATCAGAAATCTCCTCCTTTTCTGACTAAGGCTCCCCATCTAAAGGTGATGATGGCACAATAGTTCTATTAACTAGGTCCATTACTTCCTGGGAAATTTGAAGCTCCACAAAATTAAGAGCAACCTACACAAAACAAGATATGTAATAAACAACTAAAGATTTTGAAAGGACTCCAAGAAAACTTTAGCTACAAAGAATATACAGATAATGGAAAAGCATCTAGTTTCAAACAAAAACAACCTATAGAAAGGCTTTGTATGTATGTCACCAAAGGTGCATACCATAGGAAAGGGAATACTTACAGTAAGTGTTGCTTCATGTGCTTTGCCATCGGTAAAGCAAGATACAACAATCTTAGTAGTTTTGGTTATATTCTCCATATGCAATGCATAATCTCCAAGGATGAGGGAACCTATTCCTATAATAGAAGGCTTGCTATTCGACTCTTGTGTCAAACCCTACCAATTTGAAACAGGGCATGTCAAAATACTAGTACACATCATCATATTTATTCATAAGTTGTGTTTCTTTCCTTGATGCCATAATATTCTAAGAACCTTTCAATTGTCAGAAGGAAATCATAGTTCTAATAGGGAAATAGCAAAAATGTTTTCAATCTAATAGATGCACATCCTGACTATTGAATTATTGTAACTTCAAAGTGTATTTACTTATTGTACCCCGATGTTCTTATCGAGAGAATCATTTGTATTTCATTATACCCCGATGTTCCTATCGGGAGAATTACTAAGATTCATGAGGAAAAACCCTCTATTCTAAGTCGAGTCATTAGAACCCTCATTAATATAATATTAATTTGTTTGATTCCTCCTAGATAAGTTGTCCCAATCAATTTTAGCAGGGTCGACTTGGTGGAGTGAAATGTCAAGTGAATGAAAAATATAAATAGAAGTGAGGCGCTCCTCATTTCATCACACAGACAAACATTCAGTCACTTGTGTAGCGCAAGAGAGAGATTCTTATTTGCAAGGAGGAGAAGGACAAGTCTGAAGTCTTATCTTTTATCTTTTTGATCATCTATATTGAGGAAGCTTTTTGCTGGGTTTTTCCCTTTAGGGTTTTCCCAAGATAAATCTTTGTTGATCTTGTGATACTGTTTCTTTCAGTGATCTTGTCTATATGCCTTTGTTTTTAAATTGAAATTGAATGTTGATAATATAGCTTTTTATATGGAATCTTAACATGGTCTCAAAGCTAGCCAGAATAGGACATCTTTCACAAGGTGAAAAATCCCTCTCTCTCTCCCCGAAAAGAAATTAGGGTTTTGGGAAACTTTTTGTTTTTGAAGATTTGATTACATAGAAAGTTGCACCCTCCTAGAGCGCACCTAGTGAGCCTGAGATCGAATTTTTTGAGTGGGCAGATATTCGGGAAAGTAGAACCCTAGTTTTACACTAGACCAGAAAACTGCAGAAATCCAGTGAACCAAAAAACTGCATTGCAAAATCTCACAAGTCAGATTTGAAAGGTGAAGACTTGATATATCCAGAAACCAAGCACACCAGCCAACTCACCTTAGTGAAATGCATCTCTTGGTAAGATCAGTTTCTCATTTTCCAGAATTTCAATTTTTTTGTAATCCTCTATAATCCTCTAATGAGATGGCCCCAAGCACCAATCTTGAGGACAAACTAGAAGGCATAGAGAATTACAGAGCATGGAATACAAAATAGGCCTCATTATCAAAGAGAATGATATTAAAAAATATATCAAGGATGAAGTTGCAGAACCTGTTGAGGCTGAAGCTAAGGAGAAGCACAAGAAGGATTTGATTAGGGAACAAAGGATTATTGTTGATTCTATCAAGAATCACTTGATCACTCAAGTTTCATCCAATAAGACTCCAAAATAAATGTATGATTCCCTAGAAGGGATGTATGAAGGAAGAAACATCAACAGAAAGATGAATATAAGAGCTCAATTGAAGAGTACCAAGATGAGTCATGGAGAATCCATCCAGGACTATTTCACAAGGGTCTCCCAGTTCAAGGAACAACTAGAAACCATTGGAGACACCCTTGATGAATATTATTTGGTTATTACTGCTCTCAATGGTCTCACTAGACACTGGGAGTCATACATCCAAATGATGTGCGCTAGAAAGGAAAGCCTGAAATTTGATACTGTATGGGAAGACCGTATTTAAGAAGAGGCTAGGGAGGCCAATAGAGAAGCTATACTGAAGGAATATGATCAAGCCCTAGCCACATATACCAAGAGAATAAGGATCCAACCCAACTTCAAGAAGGGAAACCACAAGGAGTCCTAACCTCCCAGAAGGTTCCAAAGAAGGAGAGAAATTTTTCCAAAGAAGGACTACTCTAGCTTTCAGTGTTTTCATTGTGACAAGATAGGACACATTGCCAGAAATTGTCCTATGAGAGAGAAGAATACAAGAAGAGGAACAATTACAAAATACATCATGCACATCTATCTCAAGATGAGGATGAAGAAGAAGAAGAAGAAAGACCACAGAGAAATCATGCAAGGGAAGAAGATGTCGAGGAGTATGTATTATTCTCTGCACTCTTTGGGTCTCTAACACCTAGAGAAGACACATGACTTATTGATAGTGGTCCTTCAAAGCACATGTCAGGACAAAAACAAATTCTCTCAAAACTTGAAGAAAGGAACTCTCCTCAGAAAGTATCTCTAGGAGATGACTATCAATATCCAATCAAAGGAATTAGTGAAGCAAGCTACAAGCTTGATTCAGGAAATCCCCTGAAGATGAAGGAATTTTTATATGTACCAAGTCTAAAAAAGAACTTACTTTCTATCTCAACTTTAGATAAGAAAGGATACAATGTTGCATTCATATATGGCCAAGTACTCATGTGTCCTAAGGGAAAGACAATTGAAGATGCAGTTGTCATCGATGAAGAAGAAGGAGGCCTGTATAAACTCAAGGGGCATCAAGAAATATCCCTTGTTCATGAGACCACTAATCCTAGTGAATTGTGGCATAGGAGGCTTGCCCACATCAATTACAAAGCACTACCTCATGTGAACAAAGTAGTGATAGGACTACCATACTTGAATATCAACCATGAAGGAATTTGGAAAGGATGTGCAAAAGGGAAGAATATCAAGAATCCATTTCCTAAGAGAGAAACAAAAACTAAAGGTGCGTTGGAATTGATTCATTCAGATGTATGTGGTCCAATGTCCTCCACATGTTTGAATGGTTTTGAATACTATATTACATTCATTGATGGCTATTCAAGAAAGACATGGATATACTTCTTGAAAGCAAAGAATGAGGTGTTTGAGAAATTCAAGGAATCCAAAGCCTTGATAGAGAATCTTTCAGACAAAAGAATCAAGACACTCCGATCAGACAATGGCAGAGAATATACTTCAAAATAATTTGAATCTTTTTTTAAAGATGTTGGAATCAAGAGGGAACTAACTACTCCCTACCATCCTCAACAAAATGGTGTTGCGAAAAGAAAGAACAAAACCATCATTGAGGCAGTGAAGACAATGATATATGATCAAGATCTTCCAATGAATCTATGGGAAAAAGAAGCAAGAACTCTTGTCTATGTACAAAACAGAATATCTCACAGTGCTCTTGGATTCAAGACTCCAGAAGAGATGTTCATAAGAAAGAAGCCTGAGGTAAGTCACCTCAATATATTCAGTTGTCCAGTATATGTTCACATACCGAAGGATAAAGAACCAAGTTGGACCCTTCCAAAAAGAAGGAAATATTTGTTGGATACTATGAAGTATCCAAAGCATTTAGAATCTACATTCCTGGATTCCATCACATGGAAATCAGTAGAGATGTAACATTTTGTTAGGCTTGAGGGATTCGAAAAGGATCCTGTTCGGTAAAAAATTATGCAAGTGCCTTTCAGGTTGGAAGATTCTGTCATCTAGAGCTTTCAGACAAAGAGATTCAGCGACAAAGCATGTTTCCGTAGGCCGGAGATATGAAGAACAATCCAATTTTGACATCCACGGGGTCCATTAAAGTGATAAGTGTTGGAAGGTCGGGATCAAAGCGAGACTAGATCGATGACCTGGGATGATTCCGTTGGGGAAACATGCGCGAATTAAGAGGCTTTTTCCAAACACGAAATATGGTAAAGGGAGGAAAGGTCAGATAGCTAAGATGAAGGCAGAAGAAAATCTATGGTCGTAGTCACATTCTGCGATTTGAACTTGCACGGGCGGTGTCAAATCCTCAATTCATGAAAATTCATAGAGATTGCGAAGATCTACAATTCGGAGCAAGGGATGGGGAATATCAGTGGACGAGAAGCATTCCAATATTATAAGCTATGTGTGCAATTAGATGAGGAATGATCAATGGAGTGTTAAGGCTCTCATGATTAGACAGTTTCGATGAAAGATGATCATAGATCGATGGCTGAGGTCGATTTCCCTTGATCAAACTGTACCCATGATGATTGTAGGAGCTTAATATGAACATCTTCTTTTCAACGGCTTGGTTTTAAAAACACATGGATGATGGATATTAAAGGTGTTCAGATCGAAACGTTGAGAAAAGATCAAGACCATAAAGGTCACATACAGATCGATCTGACAGTAGAGGGAACAATCTCATATATGATTTGTTTCCTGACAAATTAATCAATTCCCCCGACACCATTTTTAACATGCGTACAAGAGAAATCATTCCTGTGGAAGGGCCATGTCACCCCAGGACAAGTATCTGTCGTGTGGTCTAGCGTGTGGAGATAGGAGAGTATCATGGGAATCTATGAGGAAGTGGAGTAGGCAAATCTACTCTTCACACAAAGTAGGGTAAGTGCGGCAAGGGAGATCATTCCTTTTCCTATGTCATAGGGGCGAAGGGGTATGAGAACGTCCATTCTGTATGCTTCAAAACATAAGGTAGACCATACAAGGTGACGCCTTAAAATATTTCCTGCAGCAAATAATGAAATTGTCGTAGTGGATCAAGCAACTTGACTAGATCTTCAACAGGTAAAGAATCACTCAACTCATGCCTTCACACATTTCAACAAGATACTCGATGACGGAATGTGCGTGAATGTTGATCGGTCATTACAGAGTCCAGTCTCTCAGTCCTATATATAACACCACCTTTCAAATCCTCTGTAATATAGGGAATGAGCTAGCATACCCTCTTAGAACCCAAAGTTTCATTTTTTTGTGAGTCCATAGAAGTTTGAGAAGTTGGAAATGGTAATTTGGTTCAAAAAGCTTATTCATCTGGGTATATTGTTGGTTGGTGAGCTCGTTTCTATGCTTATCTACTACCTTGGTTTTCCATACCAGGAATAGCACCAGCCATCAAGGAACAAACGTGAATAATTTTGAGAGATACACCCATCTTCAGATAGCCACACCCCCAGGTGCACATTTCCTAGACACTCATGTCCCATGATTGTTTTTCCAGGAACCCCTGATACCATCGTTGCCTCCAAAGCTTCCACAGAAGAGGACAGTCCCAGTCTGTGCTCTGTGGGAGCAGTTGTTCAAGTTGGAGCATCATGGGTCCAATTCCTACACCGTCTTATTTGTGAATTCCACTTACCAAGGGTGGTGGGGGTGGTGGAGGCACACTCCACCGTATTTCCTATGGGAGAACCCACCTCACAGAAGGTGAGGAGTACAAGAATGACAAGCCATTATAGATGCTTTCCTTTTCCAGAAGAAATATGGCCCTTCTTCTAGATCCCTCGTTTAACAATGTTACCCAGAGAAGGAGGGGCTACAGAAAAGGTTGAGAAAGGAGGGGACACAAACGGCCCTACCAGTTTGCGTCCATGTAGAATGGTGCCTTCGACCACGGAGGAGACACAAATTTTAGAGGGATAGAAAAGAAAATTTATTTTGCTGACTCAACAAGCCAGCCAAAGATATCGAACCTCAGCCAGTGGTGAATCTCCTGAAAAGAGACCTAAAGGCATCGTTCTCAGAGATCAACAAACTCAGAAATAGAAACGTCATGCTGTCACCCAGACTGAGCATGTGCACTAACTCCATAATTTCTTTCCAAATTATATGTAAACCATCACATCAATACCACACTATGGTTGTTAGTTTGATAGTGATTGTAAATCGTCCTGGTCCGTTTCCAAGGACTAGCCTTGGGGATCTGAGATAGTATAAATAGGCTCTACCCATAAGGGAGAGAGGTTGGGAATTTTCAAAAGGGGGGTTCTCCATTGTAATATGTTTTTGGTCTCTCGGAGTTGAATAAAATTTGCAGAGGTGGAATGACAAACTCTCATGGTAGAGATTCCTGCATCATCTCTTTCTTCAATAAGTAAACCTTCTTTACATGACTGTCTATCATGTTTTCATTATAGTTTATATTTTCTTTTCATGTTTGGGAATTAGTGTATGTGGGCCAAAATTAATATCGTATGCTATCGATCCATTGTTCAAACATTTTAAACATTTTCTTCTAAATTCTTACATAATTCACTCTGGTTAGGTGCTCTGTTTGATGGGTTGTCTCCCTCTGTTCGCTAATCCACCTACTAATACCTCTATATTGAAGAAACGGTGCCTATCTTGCCTCTGTCAACAAACCCTCAGGCTTATTACCTCCTGTGACTTGTTTTATACCTGATATTTGACTCCATGGCCCAATGGTCTCCTCCACTATTTACCCCACCAAACTTTAAAAACAAACTTGGCTCATTCATAAATATGGCCTTTTGACCGTCTCCGATTGAATATTTTGAATGTGAAAAAACTTGCAGATAGTGAGAGATCCCTCTCAGATTGTATTGGGTTATAAATACTATCTAAAGAGGTTTTGATGTTACCCCGATATTTACCGCCCACAACCTAGGTACGTTCTGGGTGCTAACAAAGTGGCACCATTACCGGGGACAAAGGTTCAAATATTCCCTGGGTGTGAACGACATAGTTTCATATCTAACTGTTGATGGTGAATAGAAGTCAGACTATCAAGAAGGTTGTACATATTTCACCTGGCGACTCCATTCTTGAAGCATATATACTTCAGTGACTCCACTGGTGACATGATCCAGAGATCAAGTTTCAAAGAGAACTGATAAACTCTACTGGGGAAATGAGTTCGTCATAACGTATGAATATGCATGGTGAAAATATAAGATACTCAAGTTTTAGTTTCCTCCAATATGCTGTGTCATGTCTTGTAATTTTGTTCCTATATTTTCCTAAACTTGTCAAAGCAACCTTCCATGGTTCATTACACTCGAAATGGAACCATGAATTTATTCTTGTATATCCTTCTTTATGAATTGAAAGTAGTTCACCATCATATACATTTGAATTCAACCAAGATCTCTCATTCAAAACACCTAGCATTAAAGGTCATCCATGTGTACCTCTTGAAACCAATGTTGGTAATACAGCTATTTCACATAGCCTCGTGTCTTCTAGTATTCCAAGCCTATACAGACCACTTCACTTACCTCTTATTCTTCATGATTTTGCTATGAAGCATTACAAGTACCTCCCTAAATTTGACAGAGAATCCAAAGACCTCACTATTGAGAAACATTTACAAGCCTTTGAACATTTCCTTGACCTCTTTGAAGTAGAACATGATGATGTTTGCATGAGGGATTTCTCCCAATATTTGCAAGGAGATGTTAAAGAATGGTTTAAGCACCTATAGCCTAAATCCATCAATAATTGGGAAGAGTTTTCTGACACCTTTTTGAAATTTTGGGGTAGGAGGAGGCCACTAGACCAAATACTTTCAAAGTTCTATTCCCTGAAGAAGCAGGAGGGTGAAACCATGTCTATTTTTAATAGGAGGTTTTCAAGATTTTATTATAACATGCCAAAGAAAACCCAACCTCTTGAAAACAGTGCTAAAATTCATTATGCAACTACCTTTCCTCCTGAACTATCATTACTTGTTTTGGAAAGGAACTTAGTCACATTGCAGCACATGTTTGTTGATTGCTTGGAAGTTGAAGAAAATCTTCAGATGTCTAAAAAATTGTCAAATCAAGACTATGGTGGTGAGATGAAAGATACATCAGAACTGGTGGGGCCACATGAACCAAGGGGAGCAATCCCTATTCATCCCATGACTTCACTTACCAAACATAGAGATGATCAGCCTTATGATGTAAAAGAAGATGGTTCTGCAAATTTATTTTCTGAAGATTGCAATCAGCCTAGTATAGATTCT
Source organism: Pseudotsuga menziesii (assembly GCA_001517045.1). Taxonomy (NCBI): domain Eukaryota; kingdom Viridiplantae; phylum Streptophyta; class Pinopsida; order Pinales; family Pinaceae; genus Pseudotsuga; species Pseudotsuga menziesii. The sequence goes on from LPNX010106467.1 coordinate 362,354, forward strand.
ATTAATGGTGATTTCAAAGGGGATCTCGGTATGTCCATATATGATGAGTATGAGGATGGCTGCTTGGATGTTATACCCCAAGAACCAGCTCTAAAGACAAGTTTTGATAGTGAAGAAAATCAAGCTGTAACCTAAAGTCAAAAGGTGGAAACAAGAGAAGATAGTAAATGTGATGAAGGTGATAATCTACCTTTGTGTTATTTTTCATTTGAACTGATAAGACAAAGACTTAAAGCCTCTAAACAAAGACAGAAATACAAGGATATCAAAGATTCCGTGAACTTTTTGGAGATAGAAGATGAACCATCATACAGTAGATATTAGCATGTGGAGAAATCAATGGTTTGTAGTGAGAAATTGGATTGCAAAGAAAGAGGTAACATTTCTCAAAGAAACGGTTCTTCATGTCTTTCAAATTCAGAAATTTCATGTCAAGAAAAAGGATTGTGTTTGCTTGATCCGGCTGGAGGAAAGAATAATATTTCTACTCATGTATATAAGGATGGAAAATTTTTAGATTCAGAAATCCTGAAAGAAAGGGTAGAGGTTTCATTGGAAGGAAATCATGACAGCCCCTTTCATAGTTCTTTTGAAAATAAATCTGATGGCATGCTAGAGGAGTTGCATTCCGAGGAGATTTGTCATGACAAACAGGTGATTGATATTTTTCGGATAGGTCATATTTTTTATGATCCAGTGGCAAAATACCTTGAGAAATTATGTATTGAGAATAGTTGGTTATGTTTCTGTCAAAGGGATCACATGTTTCCTCATAACCTTTTGTCATTTTGTTCCTATGTTCTAATTTCAATCATGCTTAATGAAAAAATTGAATTATTGGGTAAATTGTTTGATTGGATTCATTGGAATCCAGAGTTTACTTGATTGGGCATGTGGGCTCAGTTAGATAGGTTAGGTAGGTGAAAATAAGATTGATAACTGTCGAGCATTTCCTTCTGTACTTTTCAGTTCATTTTCATTTTTCAGTTATAAGTTTGGGTTTGCAGTCACAATTGTTTTCAGTTTTCAGAGTATGTCCAGATGAGATAGATTGACATGAATTTGTTGCAACAGTTTTTTGGTTCTTGGTTCAACTCAAGGCAGGTTGAGAATTTCAAAGAAAAGATTAGGGCCATCCCAATGAATTAGACACCTGGTCTACGGGGTTGTTTGCTACCTCACAGGGAGGATAACATCCCTTGTGGAGCCAGCTGTTAGCACTATGCTTAAAATTTTTGAATTATAGGCTTGACGGATTCGAAAAGAATCATGTTCGGTAAAAAACTATGTAAGCGCCTTTCAGGTTGGCAAATTCCATTGGCTAGAGCTGTCAGACGAAGAGAATCAATGACGGAGCACCTTTCTGCGGGCCAGAGATACGAAGAAAAATCCAAGTTTAACATTCGCGGGGTCCATTAAAGTGATAAGTGTTGGAAAGTCAGGATCAAGGCAAGCCCAGATCAATGGCCTAGGATGATTCAACTGAGGAAACATGTGCGAAGGAAGAGGCTTTTTCCAAACATGATATATGGGAAAGGGAGGAAAGGTCGGATGGCTAAGATGAAGGCAGAATAAAATCTACAGTCATGGTTTATTCCGTGATCTGAACTAGCACGGGCGGTGTAGAAACCTTAATTAGTGAAAAGTCATAGATACTGCGAAGATCTACGATATGGAGCAAGGGATCAGGAAGATCCGCGGACGAGAAGCATTCCGCGATTATAAGCTATGCGGGCGATTAGATGAGGAATGAATAGCAGAGTGTTAAGGCTTTCACGATTAGATAGTCTCGATGAAAATTGACCATAGATCGACTGAATGAGGTCGATTTCCCTTAATCAAGTTGTACCCATGATGATTGTAGGAGCTTAATATGAAGAGCTATTTTTCCACGGCTTGGTTTTAAAGACACATGGATGATGGATATGAAAGTTGTTCATACTGAAAGGTTGAGAAAATCTCAATACCATAAAGGTCACATCCAGATCAATCTAATAGTAGAGGGAACGCTCTCGCATATTATTTGTTTCTCGGCAGATTATCGATTCCCCATTGCCATTTGTAACATGTGTATAATAGAAATCATTCCTGTGGTAGTGCCATGTCACCACTGGACAAGTATTCATCATGTGGTCTGGCATGTGGAGATAGGGGAGTATCATGTGAATCTATGAGGTGGACCAGGAGAATCCACTCTTCATACGAAGCAGGGTAAGTGCAGCAATGGAGATCATTCCTTTTCCTACGTCACAGGGGCGAAGGGGTATCAGAACGTCCATTCTATATGCTTCAAAACATAAGGTAGAACATACAGGGCGACACACAAAAATATTTCCCGCAGCAAATAATGAAATTGTCGCAGTGGATCAAGCGATGTTGCTAGATCTCCAGCATGTAAAGGATCACTCGAGTCATTCCTTCACACATGTCAACACCAAGATACTCGATGACAGAATGTGCAGGAGTGCTGACTGGTCATTGGAGAGTCCAATCTATCAGTCCTATATATAACACCACCTTTCAAAGACTTTGTAATACCAGGAATGAGCTAGCATACCTTTTTAGAACCTGGATTGAAGTTTCGTTTTGTTGTGAGTCCATAGAAGTTTGAGAAGTTGGAAATGGCGATTTGGTTCAAAAATCTTATCTGTCTGGGTGTATTGATGGTTGGTGAGCTTATTTCTATGCTTATCCGTTGCCTTAGTTTTCCATACCATGGATAGCAATAGCCATCAGGGCGTAGACATGAAGAAATTTGAGAGATACACCAGTCTTCAGATAGCCACACCCCCAGTTGTGCATTGCCTGGACACTCACATCCCATGAGTGTTTTTCCAGGAACCCATGATACCATTGTTTCCTCCAAAGATTTCACATAAGAGGACAGTCTCAGGCCGCACTCTATGGGATTATTTGTTCAAGTTAGAGTATCAGGAGTCCAATGCCTGCACTGCCCTATTTGTGAAGTCCACTTACCAAGGGTGGTGGGGGTGGTGGAGGCACACTCCACCGTATTTCCTGTGGGAGATCCCACCTCATGGAAGGTGAGGAGGAAAAGAATGACAAGCCATTACAAGGGATTTCCTTTTCCAAAACCAATACACCCCTTCTTCTAGATCCCCCATTTAACAATGTTACCCGAAGAGGGAGGAGCTACAAAGAAGGTTGAGAAAGGAGGGGACACAAACATCCCTGCCAGTTTGTGTCCATGTAGAATGGTGCCTTTGAGCATGAAGGAGACACAAATATAGGATGGATAGAAAATCACATTTATTTTGCTAACTTGACAAGTCAGCCAAAGATCTCAAACCTCAGCTAGTGGTGACTCACCTGAAAAGCGACCTCAAGGCATCGTTCTCAGAGATCACCAGGCTTAGAAACAGAAATGCTGTGTTGTCACCCAGACCGAGCATGTGCACTAACTCCATAATGTTTGTTCAAATTATATGTAAACTGTGGCATCAATACCACACTCTGGTTGTTAGTTTGATAGTGATTGTAAACCGTCGTGGTCCATTTCCTAGGACTAGCCTTGGGGATCTGAGATAGTATAAATAGGATCGCCCCATAGGGGAGAGGGGTTGGGAATTTTCAAGAGCAGGGGCTCTCCATTGTAATACGTTTTCGGTCTGTTAGAGTTGAATAAAATTTGCAGAGGTGGAATGACAAACTCTCATGTCAAATATTCCTACATCATCTCTTTCTTTAATAAGTAAACCTTCTTTACGTGACTGTCTATCATGTTTTAATTACAGTTTGTATTTTATTTTCATGTTTGGGCTAGATTCATCTCATATGCTCTTGGTCCATTGTTCAAACATTTTAAATATTTTCTTCTAAAGTCTTGCAGAATTCACCCTGGTTAGGTGCTCTGTTTGATGGGTTGTCTCCCTATGTCCGCTAATCTACCTGCTAATACCTCCAAATTGAAGAAATTGTGCCTATATTTTCTCTGTCCACAAACCTTCAGGCTTCTTACCTCCTACGACTTGTTTCAAACTTGATTATTTGACTCCATGGCCTAATGGTCTCCTCCATGATTTACCCCACCAAACTTTACAAACAAACTTGGCTCATTCAGAAATATGACCTTCTGACTGTCTCCGATTGAATATCTTGAATGTGAAAAAACTTGCAGATAGTGAGAGATCCCTCTCAGATTGTATTGGGTCAGAAATACAATCTAAATCAGTTTTGATGTTACCCTGGGATTTACCCCCTACAACCTAGGTACTTTTTGGGCGCTAACACATTCTATGAAGAAGCATCTCTCAAGAGATCCAGAAAACATCAACATGAAGAAGTGTATGAGGACGATGCACCTACCAGAAATGTAGAGGCTACATTCCCCTTTGAATATGAAGCACCTGAATATCACGATATGATGGAACCACAAGAATCTCTTACAATGCAGATATCACAAAAGAGAAATCCTTCTTAGGAAAGAGAATTTATAGAACAAGAATAAAAATATGGAGCTCCTGAAGACTCCACAAGGATAAGAAAAAAACCCAAACCACTTTCCAACTATGTAGTTTTGATGTGTGATATTGTAGATCAAGAACCTACAAACTAAAAAGAAGATGTGCAGAATAAATAATGGGTAGAAGCAATGACGAAAGAATACCAATCAATAATGAAGAACAATCTTTGCGATATAGTTCCCAAACTAGAAGGCATGAGTGTGGAATCTTCCAAGTGGATCTAAAAGATAAAACATGTAGTTGATGGAAGTATAGAGAAGTACAAGGAAACATTTATGGCTAGAGGTTTCTCTCAGAAAGAGGGAATTGATTATGAAGAAACATTTGCACCTGTATCATGGTATACTTCAATTAGATCCATCATGGCACTTGCATCCATGATGAATTGGGACTTACACCAGATGGATGTGAAGATATCCTTCCTTAATGGTGTGATTGAGGAAGAAGTATACATAGAACAACCATAAGGATTTGAATTTGAAGACAAATAGACTCACGTATGCAACTTGAAGAAGGCCCTGTATAGCATGAAGCAAGATCCTGAAGCTTGGTATCGAAGGATAGATAGTTTACTGACGAGCTTGGACTTTACCAAGAGAAAATATGATCCTAACCTTTACTTCAAGGTTATAGAAGATGAACATGTCATACTATTATTGTATGTGGATGATCTATTTCTAACAGGGAATGAGAAACAGATTGTACAATGCAAGAAGAAGCACGCTGAAGAATTTGAGATGAAATACCTTGGGTTAATGCATTATTTCTTAGGTCTAGAGGTATGGCAAAGTTCAGAAGGAATATTTCTCAATCAGGGAAAGTATACAGTGGAAATCTTGAAAATATTTGATATGTTGGAATGTAAATCCATGGCCACACCCATGGATACCAACATGAAGTTGTTGGCTGATGAATCATCAGAGTTAGTGGATGTGACTCAATACAAAAAAATTATTGGGACCTTGATGTATCTAACAAATACCAGACCAGACATTTGTTTTGCTATGAACACCCTGAGTCAGTATCTATTTCAACCTAGATGTGTTCACCTGATAGTTGCAAAACATGTGATGAGATATCTGAAAGGGACTATAGAATTTGGTCTATACTATGATGGAAACCATGACTACAGATTGTATGGCTTTACAGATGCAGACTGGGCTGGAAGTGTCTCAGACATAAGAAGCACATTAGGTGGATGTTATAGTATGAGTTCTGCTATGATTTCATGGTTTAGCAGGAAACAGTCCAGTTTTTTTTCTTAGCACGGTGTTGCAGCTGCAACAATTTTCCCAAAATTCCAAAAAAAATTAGGACCCTCCTTTGCTTTGGATTAGTTTGATTTTCTTCTCTAATTTGATATAATGATTTTTTAGAAGGATTTTCTAGTGCTTGGATTGATCTATCTATGATTTTGATTCCTCCTTTGATGCTTGAAAAATCCAATGTTTGATCAAACTTCTTTCGCTGCCTTGGAATGCATTTTCGCCATGTTCGAATCAGAAGTTTGTTTGGTTGAAGCTTCCGTCGTTACGGAAAAATCACAAGTCTTGAATTTGATTTTATTGCCGATACGTTTCTTCCCATTAGCAGCCTTTTGGTTTTTCATCGGAACTTTAATTACTTCTTCCTCCGCAGTTGCAGACACCAAACTGCTAACTTGTCTGATTACTGCTTTGGCTTTCGACGTCGGCCTTGTTATTTTCGTCGATCCCATAAGTCATGAGCTTCCGCCATTGCGGCTACGGAAAGATTTATCATTCCGATGTTTAGTCGTTGTGTTCTGACTCAAGCCCCGATGTTGCGGATGGTGATATCCTTTACAAATTTGCCATTGCAGCTACTGAAAGCAATAACCTTGCCGATCCCTTAGTGTTTTCTCTTCCGGTCCCGGAAGTGTTGCAGAATGATTTATCCTTTGCTCTCCCACCGTTGCAGCTGCAAAAATCATTACCCTTCCAATCATGTAATGGTTTCTCCTCTGATGAAGAGTTTACCCATTACGGACCGTGTTGTCCTTTACGGTTCCGTCGTTGCGGCTCCCGTTCCGCTTTCACTCCGATGTGTTAGAGCTCCAACGCACGATTATTTGTTTCCACTGCGTATGTCTCCGCGGATGGCTTAGCGACTTGGTCATCCACCGTTGTGGAAAGAGTTATGTTTTCGACCCCAATCAGTTAGTCTTCCGCTGTCTGATTTGATTTCCCTCCCGTCGCTTACGGTTAAATATATATGGGGGCGTGTGTTATTTTTCTATTCTATTTTGGATTGTTGCTCGCTGTCACTCTCGTGCGTTGTCGTCCTCTCAAGCTCGGTCGAACCCCGCTATCAGTGTACCCACGTCCAAGTGGCTCTACTGTGGAAGCCTGACCATTTTTATTCCCACCGGTTACACGCTGTATTGCCAAGTAGGCTCCTCGTCATTTTTTTTCCATTCCGTTCGAACTGTTGGTTGTTTTCTACGGTGGTTTGTTTCCCCGACCGTCTTCCCTTGTCCCGTTAAGTTACATGCCTATATATTGGGGATTTTTTGTGGTGTTACTGTCCGTGGTTGGAGGGGGGGGGAGTTTGACCCAGAGAGTATTTTATTTGCCACAATCGTTTGATATGCGACCCTACGCATAGGGGAGGGTGGTTTGGTGCAGACGGCTGTTACGCCGTCTGCCCCAATATGCCCTGAAGGATGACGTTACGGAAGGGGAAGACACTGTGTGGTTTTCCTAAGGCGCTTGAATTAGTTTCCCTCTTCCCCTTTCGTTTTGTGATACCCGCGCCCTCTAACCACCATAGCGTTCCGCCGTGCCGTCCCACGCACAGTCGATTTTTAACCCAAGCTGGGGGAAGGGAATATATCACCACTTTTAGTCTATTGGCCATAAGCTGTGTGGGCACGGTTTTGTTAGAGCACTATTGAAATCTTGTGTATTTTCCCCTGTCTTTCCTGTGCAGCGAAATGATAAAGGCACCCGCAGAGAGCGGAGGTTTTCTTCATGTCAATGTAGATGTTTTTCATGCCCGATTATATTGTTAGAATTGTTTGGTATTGGAAAGAAGTGTTAGCTTGTACATTTTATTGCATATAACTATTTTCCATCATGCTAGACATAGACAAAGTCAGTGAACACTACACATTGTGTTTCAATAGTTGCAACTTAGGCGGAAGAGTCTTGATGATGATAAATTGTATATATGGCAAGAAGCTTTCGAACTCACAATGTCAAAAAGGAAAAAGAAGAAGGCCCCTGTGGTCGAAGAGGAGCCAGATGTGGAAGTTGTCACCAAAACAAAATACATATACGAAGACACTAAGTGTATATCTGATGTCAAACCTGAATACCAGTGGGGGGAGATTTACAAGCTGATCACACGCAGAGAAGTTCCAGATATGGGCTTGGAAGAAGAATCCATATATGCCAACATAGAAAGATCCTCACTAATGAAGATTGCCACTAGACCAGAGCTGTTCCCATGCTCTGAAGTAATTGGGTGGATTCTGCCCCAGGCAGATGTAACAATAATGATCCTAGAGAATGCTAAAAAATAGGGTTATGCTGCTTATAGCCCCGGATATGTAGCTCTGGCCTATCATCTTCCAGAAGCACAAGTGTTTTTATCTGATGATTGGTTGAAAAACATTAGAATGGACCTTGTTGAGACTATGAAAAGAATGTTGTTTCCAGGAAAACAATTCAGAACCAGGGCAATGGGTGATTATGATACAGCTAGCTTAAGGACCCCATATAGGTTCATAGCTTTAATGCTTAATAGGATTTTTGGGAGAGCCCATGGTAGGCTCTTCAAACTGGAATGGATTCCCATCATTTTTTATGTTGCAACCCAGAAGACAATTTTCAACTGGGCTAGCATTGCATCAAATAGTCTTTCAACTTGCATGGTCGCGGCTTTGGGAGGAGTGGCCCAAAAGAGATCGAAATTCTATATGAGTTCCATACTTGTAGACTTTATATTATGCAATCAGCCTTTCCCTAGCCTCAGGTACATCTGGGACAAGGAGAGGATGCCTGTCTATTCTGCTTATAAACCACTGTGGGCACACCACTACCACAGCCATTATCGAGAAGTCTGTGAACACTTCATCATGCCCTTATATACACTCATTTTCCTGAAGGAGTGTGATTGCATGTCAGAGGAGGCACTGCAAGTAATTGAAGATTATGCAAATTACTATCTAAATGAAGATGGCCTTTACTTCAGGATGTTTGGAGGTTCAAGAGCACCCTCCCTGCTGCCCAAATACGCCACTGACTACATCATTCACAAGGAGGCAGTGAGGCAGGTCTTCTTGGATAGCATAGGAAGCTTCTTGTTTGAGCATAAGAAGACTGCTTAACCTCCTTTTCCCTTAAAGTTAGGAAGTTACAGGTTCAATAAGGTGAAGAGAGCTGATGAATTCGTAGAAGAATTAGAAATATTTCATTTTGGCGAGATGCCATTCCATCGAAATGACTCCCAAGGTAAAGTAGCTGAGCATTGCAAAGAAAACAATGTACATTTTGAGTACACCCACCATTGGGATAGGAAAGAATCTGTCTTCCGCAATGCACTGAATATGACAGCCTTGAGGAGGAGGTTCAAGAAGAAGATCTCCACCATATGTGGGAAGGGAGATGAACAAGCAAAATCTGAGGAAGAAGCCAAGAGAAGAAATGAGGAAGCCCAAAGGTTGGCACAAGAAGCTGCAGGGTGGCTGGAGGGAGAAGAAGAAGAGAAAAGACAAGATGTGCAAGAGGCAGCTAGAAAATTTGAGGAAGATGTAAGAAAAGAAGAAGAAGAAAAGAAAAAGAAGCTCGATGAGGAGCTATAGAAGCAAGAAGCAGAGAGGCTAAAATTGACACAGACACATATAGAACAGACAGCCTCTGATACAGCAGGAGGACAAACCCAGAACATGGAGAACCCCATGGTTCAGGACCCACAAGTACCTTCCAGCACACCCATGGTCCCCACACTCAAGCTGGTCCCCTTTGTACAGAAAAAAGGGGAAGAGATCCCTGACTTCAACACTATTTTCTATGACAGGGAAACAAAGAGAATAATGAAGAGAACAGAAAGGAATATTGAAATGGGAGGTCTACCTGGTAAAATGATAACGGATACACCCGTTGTGTTGGGAATAGACCGAGACCCAAGGTTCACCATCAGAGCAGGAGATGCATTAATCCAAGCTTCTGAGGATAATGTGGATATGATCATGACAGACTTGGAGCTATCCAAGAAGTCCTCTGCTCAATTGAAAGACACCTTGAGAAAAGAAAGAGAAGAAAACAATAGGATGAAAAGAAAGTATGAAGACATGAAAGAAGATATGAGAGCCTCAAAGAATGAACTGTGGCTCCTCCAAGTGGAGAGACAAGTTAGGGAAACCACACAGGAGTGCCTGGAGAAAGTGCAGAAAGAATATCAAGAGCAAAAGATGGAGAAGGAACGGCTGCTAGGGAAGGTAGAAGAGCTAGAAGAGTAGCAAAAGATCATCTTGGAGGCCAGTGAGATGCACACCCAAGAACAGGAAAAGAAACATCAAGAGCAGATTTCTTCTCTGACAACTGCTCTAGAGGAAGCAAGGGAGCAGCAGGTTAACCTCCAACCGTTCAAAGAGCATGTCTTGGCCCAGAAGGCTAAGATGCTACAACTACAGACTGCTATAGAAGGAAAGAGGTGCAAAGTTCTTCAGGTAGATAGCTGATTGGAGGAAATCCTGGAGACCTCCTCTTATTTCGTTGATAGATCTCAAGATGTCCTTGAACTCCCGACTACAAGAATGGCAAGGCTGGAAAACAATGAAGAAACTCCAGTAGAGATTCCAGCAAAGGATCAATAGGCCCTCAAGCAGGATTATGACTTATTGGAATTTGCTATAAATACCACGGAGGATTTCAAGAAAACTATTAAAAAGATGAAAGGAGCATACACAGAGTTTTTTAGAAGGCTCCTTATTACCTACAACCAGTGCCAGATAGAGGCCGAGAAAAGGCTTGATGCTTTCCCGGATCACAACTCATTTATGGAGCTGTTGCAGAAGAGATATCAGGAAGAGGAAGCTAAAGTATAGCATATTAAATCCCTGGACGATCAAATCTTGAGGAGCAAAGTAGATCATTCAGCTATCAGTGTGCAGCTTCTGGAGGATCAGCTTCGGTTGAGTGCAGCCAGGATTGAGGCTATAAAGAACCAGGATGCAAAGTTTGAGATCAACATTTAGTTTTTAGAACCTTGTGTGTTTGAAGGCATTGCCTCTGAAGCCTTGGTGTGGAAGAAGTTTCTAGATGCCCAAGTGGGACCCTCCTCGTGAAGGATTGGTCATTTTTGTAATATGTAACGATTTTGTAGATATTTGAGAAAAAATTTGGGAGATGAAAAGTTGGGAAGCCCAAGGGCCATTTTGGGCATCCCAACAGTCTCACCCTTTTGTATAAATATAGAATACTTAGAGGGAAAAGGGGCTTTTTCCCAATTAGACTTGAAAGCGATATTGTAGGAAGAACTATTTCTCTTTGCAATAAAGAAATATGGTTTGCCTGTTGGAGAAATATTGGTGGAATTTCCAAATGTTATGCTGTGGATGGCTGAAAGATGAACTATTTTGTTTTCCAGCTTTTGTCCATTAACCGTGAGATCATTCTAACTCTTAGAACCTATGTTCTTGTTTAAATGATTTCTGGTTTATTTTGTGGAATTACCATCGTGAGTAATGTATGTTGTTTATAAAACAAATAGCTATCTAATTGTTGAAATATATTTAATCATTCATGTGTTATAGAAAGAACCATCAGCTACCTATCATTTCTCTTTATAATACGTGCACAATACACATTACTCATAAATAAGTTATAATTTCGCTCCCCGGGGATAGATAGATAGACAGATAGTTTACTTCATTCCTGCATATGTGATTTAGATGCCTGTGAGTGCTAAGACGAGAGATAAGAACCTGCGCATCACATTGTGACTGCTCCTTGCATCCTTATCACCTTGCATGGTTAATTAGGCATGTGCATCTCATACTTAAGTCAAAAAATACAAAAATACACGGTGGACCGGGCCGCAACCGGTAAAACCTTTGTTTTTTGTTACTTGACCTACGGTAGCTAGACCGCAAACCAGACGGATTCCCTATACCAAACAGTCACGGGCTAGTTGGGAATGTTGACTGGGGAGAATCCCTTGCTGTTGTTGCCTACGAATTTCTAGGCCCCAACAGTTCTGGCACTAGAAGGAGGGACGCCATTGCATGGCTAGCCGTGGAAACCTATTTTCCCTAGATTACCCCACCAGCAGATATCTGGAAGCTTTTAACCTGACCAAAGTAGACTTACCGTTGTTTTCTACCTTTGAAGTAGGTAAACCTGGTTTTATCTTACATTGCTCTTTTCTCAGACTTTTGTTCTTATACCTATGCTCATGGCTGGTGTAAATGTGAATCAGCCCAACCCATTGTCGACTTGGAGAGCTAGATCACCTTTGAACCTCAGGCCTCCTTTGCATAACCTACCTCAAGCCTTTGACAAGTTGTTGCCTAAGTTTGACCCCGAGGAAAGAATTGTTGTAGATGACCATTTGCAAAGTTTCTATTTAGAAATTGAAGGGCTAAGGGCTGGGGAGTATGAAGATGTGGTCTATAGATTGTTCCCACATACCCTGAAAGGAGCAGCAGCATCTTGGTATTTCATTTTTCCTATAAACTCTATTCCTGATTGGGACACTTTCGAAAGAATGTTCAGAAGTAAATACACGGTCCTGAAAACATATGCCTCACTAATGAAAGGTCTTGGTTTTTTAAAGAAATAGAAGAATGAGAAGGTACATAGTTTCACTCAAAGGTTCTCAACATATTTAAAGAACTTTTCGGAAGCTGACAGACCCTCAGACAAATTCTTAATTGAGTATTACACCTCAGCCTTAGGATCTGAGCTGGCCATGTTTGCCAAGATAAAATCCAAACCTATGTTGGTAGAGACTTACGAAGAGGTAGAAAGGGTAGAAGCTGAAAGAAAGAGTATAGAATATTATCCCGATCTACCTGAAGAAAAGACTACCAGGAAAAGAACCCTATTGCTGTCTAAACCTAAAGAGGAGAAATCACATGATCTTGAGGGAATGCCGAAAATGATGCAGAAATTATCCAATCGAATAATAGATCTGGAGAAAGAAAGGGAAATTCGGAAAATTCACAAACCATACTATCCAAAAGGAGAGGATAGCAACCAATGGAAAAACCCTCCACCAAATTTAGCAGTAATGAACATAACAGAGGTAGGGGGGACAATTTCTGCACTTTCCACCAACAACCTCATTCTGAAAAGAAGTGTCCTCAATGGTTAAATTCAATGACATTGGTGATGAATAAGCTGTTGGACTCTAAATTGACTGAAGACAGTGATGAGGAAGAAGAGAAAAACCAGACCATAGAGAAACAAGATGATGATACCATGTTCTTATGGAATGGTGTCTCGCTGTTCAACACAGAAGAGAACGCCCTCAAGTCTGAGTACACACCCACAACAACGGAAGATACAAACCTAACAATTAAGGACAATGCAATAATTTCGAAGATTAAAAAATTGCAGGAGAATGTCAAGAGACAAGTAGAGATGAATATTGAAGTCAAAACACCTAAAGCCACTATTCTCAACCAGGAGGCCGAGCTAATCAGTGAGCATGTCAAACCTGTAGAAGAACAGGGAGGTGTTAATGAGGGAAGCACTAAAGAAACTAAAGAGTTTAAAAAGGATATACCTACGCAAAACCAACGAGGAGAAGAAGACATAGAACCAGGTTGGGAAGAAAAAGTTGACACCCGGCCTTTTCTTTTGACCCTAGAAATGCTGAATCATAATGTGCATAATTGCTTAGTAGATTCTAGATCAGCGGTGAATGTTATGCCACTAGAGGTGTGCAAAAATATTAATGGACAGCCAAAGTCCACACCTTGTGAAGTAACGCAATTAGATAGCACAGGTGTCAATGTAGTAGGAGAGATGAAAAATGTCCTCATTCGCTTTTCTGCAAATAACAAGATATGTCAATTCATTGACATTATGGTGGTTGACATACCGGGTGGATATGGGATTATTCTCAACCGAGATTGGTCTACTGGGTTGAAAGGTTATTTCGCTTCATATTGGTCTCATTTATTGTTACCTCTCAAGGGTACCCCAAATCAGATAAAAATTTTGAGAGAGCCTTACATGAAGCATACTGTCACTAAGCTAGGAGAAGGTAATGAGTCTGCTAATTCTGTCCTGGGAAATTATCTGACTGAGCTTAAGCTAAGACATCATACCTCAAGAAAGGCCAGTTCTATGATTGACACTCAGCCTGAGCTCCTTCAACTTCCTCAGGCTGAAAAGGATGACTGTAGGATAGTAGACATGTGTTCAATTTCAAAAATAGCAAAGCTATACCATGGTTAGATATCTCATGTCTATAATCCAGCCCACCCCTTAACTCCCTAAGATTAAAGATTTTCAGGAGTGGGTAAATTTTTTCTTTTCTTTTGCTTTGTACATAAATAAATTGATTTGTTTTTCTTTAATGCTATGATGCTATTTTCTTTGTTTATTGCTTTGATGTTGTTTTCTTTTGGTTTATTGCTTTGGTGTTGTTTTCTTTTATTTTTACTGCTTTGTTAGTAGTTCTTTCGGTTTTGAATAAAGAGGCAAACTTTTGGTTGCAATGGAAACATCAGGGTTCTTAATTAACTGAAATCTTGAGCAAAAGACTGTGCTTTAAAACATAGAATGTCTTCTAGTAGCAGTGTTCCTAACTGGCCATGCATTCATTGAAGTCTTACTTAACCCCTGTAAATAACTCAGAAGTAAAAGAGGTCTGGAATACTATTTCGAGGCTCCATCCATTTCACATCTTAAATGTCCAAAGGGGTGACAGCAAAAGACCCACGAAAAGGAAGCGGGGAAAACAGTATATCATATATAAATGATCCCATGCCATAATTTCAGAAAAGCTAAAAGATATCAAGAGTCAAAACTCCTTAAAGAAACAATACATATCAAAGCAAAGTATCAAAAGCATGAATCTCAAATTGCCAGAAGTTCCTCTCCGTCCGTGAGATGAAAAGCCATTTCTTCTCTCACACAAAAGGGCACTATGGATAGAGGAGCCTGAATAAAATTTAGAAAGAAAGGCAGATGGAGGACTCAAAAGAAATAAAGTTCAAATAGCACAAAAGTGCAGTTGGCATGGGAATGAGGAACAAAAGGATAATGTTGTTTACTATCTGTTACAATCCTATGGTGTCAAAGCTAGAAACTACCCAAGGACAGGAAAAATAAACCTCACTTATCAGGCCTCGAAAGAGTTATTCAGACTTGCAAATATTTCTGATGTTACCATTTCCCAAAGAATGGACTACTTCTCAATGTTTTAAATGCATAGGTTGGCCAGCCTAGGGATAAAAAAATCTAGAATATTACAACTTTTATTCAGACGATCTTTCACTGGGAAGGAGTTAATTCAGAAATCTGGGGTTCACCAGGTAGTCGCCAATTGTTGCAGCTGCAACAATTTTCCTAAAATTCCAAAAAAATTTAGGACCCTCCTTTGCTTTGGATTAGTTTGATTTTCTTCTCTAATTTGATCTAATGATTTTTCAGAAGGATTTTCTAGTGCTTGGATTGATCTATCTATGATTTTGATTCCTCCTCTTACGCTTGAAAAATCCAATTTTTGATCAAACTTCTTTCGCTGCCTTTGAATGCATTTTCGGCATGTTCGAATCAGAAGTTTGTTTGGTTGAAGCTTCTGCCGTTATGGCGAAATCACAAGTCTTGACTTTGATTTTATTGCCGATACCTTTCTTCCCATCGGCTGCCTTTTGGTTTTGCATCGAAACTTTTATTACTTCTTCCTCCGCAATTGCGGACGACAAACTGCTAACTTGTCCGATTACTGCTTTGGCTTTCGACACCCGCCGTGTTATTTTCGTCAATCCCGTAAGTCGTGAGCTTCCACCGTTGTGGCTGCAGAAAGCTTTATCCTTCCGATGTTTAGTCATTGTCTTCCGACTCAAGCCTCGATGTTGTGAACAATGATATCCTTTACAACTCCGTCGTTGCGGCTACCGAAAGAAATAACCTTGCCGATCCCTTAGTGTTTTCTCTTCCAGTCCCGGCAGTGTTGTGGAATGATTTATCCTTTGCTCTCCCACCGTTGCGGCTGCGAAAAGCATTACCCTTCTGATCATGTAATGGTTTCTCCTTCGATGAAGAGTTTACCCATCGCGAATCGTGTTGTCCTTTACAGTTATGTCGTTGCGGATCCCATTCCGCTTTCACTCCGATGTGCTAGAGCTTCGACACACGATTATTTGTTTCCGCTGCGTATGTCTCCACGGATGGCTTAGCGACTTGCTCATCCGTCGTTGCAGAAAGATTTATGTTTTTGACCCCGATCAGTTATTCTTCCACCGTCCGATTTGATTTCCCTCCCGCCGCTTACGGTTATATATATATGGGGGCGTGTGTTATTTTTCTATTCTATTTTGGACTGTTGCTCGCTGTCACTCTCGTGCGTTGTCATGCTCTCAAGCTCATTCGAACCCCGCTGTCAGTGTACTCGCATCCAGGTGGCTCTACTGTGGAAGCATAACCATTTTTATTCCCGCCGGTTACACGCCATATTGCCAGGTAGGCTCCTCATCGGTTTTTTTTTTCCATTCCGTTCAAACTGTTGGTTGTTTTCTACGGTGGTTTGTTTCCCCAGCCATCTTCCCTTGTCCCGTTAAGTTACATGCCTATATATTGGGAATTTTTTGTGGCCTTACTGTTTGCAGTTGGGGGGGGGGGGCGTTTGACCCAAAGAGTATTTTATTTCCCACAGTCATTTGATATGTGACCCTACACATAGGGGAGGGGGGTTTGGTGCAGACGGTCGTTACGCCATCTACCCCAATAGGCCCTGAAGGATGACGTTGTGGAAGGGGAAGGCTCTGTGTGGTTTTCCTGAGGCACTTGAAGTAGTTTCCCTCTTCCCCTTTCGTTTTGTGATACACGTGCCCTCTAACCACAATAGCGTTCCGCCGCGCCATCCCATGCACAGTCGATTTTTAACCCAAGCCGGGGGAAGGGAATATATCACCGCTTTTAGTCTGTTGGCCATAAGCTGCATGGGCATGGTTTTGTTAGAGCACTATTGAAATCTTGTGTATTTTCCCTTCTCTATCCCGTGCAGTGAAATGATAAAGGCACCCGCAGAGAGTGGAGGTTTTCTTCACGTCAATGTAGATGTTTTTCACACCCGATTATATTGTTAGAATTGTTTGGTACTGGGAAGCAGTGGTAGCTTGCACATTTTACTGCATATAACTATTTTCATCATGCTAGACATAGACAAAGTCACTGAACACTGCACATTGTGTTTCAATAGTTGCAACTTAGTTGGAAGAGTATTGATGATGATAAATTGTATATATGGCAAGAAGATTTCGAACTCACAATGTCAAAAAGGTAAAAGAAGAAGGCCCCTGTGGTCGAAGAGGAGCCAGAAGTGGAATTTGTCACCAAAACAAAATACATATACGAAGACACTAAGTGTATATCTGGTGTCGAACCTGAATACCAGTGGGGGGAGATTTACAAGCTGATCACACGCAGAGAAGTTCTAGATATGGGCTTGGAAGAAGAATCCATATATTCCAACATAGAAAGATCCTCACTGATGAAGATTTCCACTAGGCCAGAGCTATTCCCATGCTCTGAAGTAATTGGGTGGATTCTACCCCGGGCAGATGTAACAACAATGATCCTGGAGAATGCTGAAAAATAGGGCTATGTTGCTTATAGCCCCAGATATGTAGCTCTGGCCTATCACCTGCCAGAAGCACAAGTGTTTTTATCTAATGATTGGCTGAACAACATTAGAATGGACCTTGTTGAGACGATGAAAAGAATGCTATTTCCAGGAAAACATTTCAGAACCAGGGCAATGGGTGATTATGATACAGCTAGCTTAAGGACCCCATATAGGTTCATAGCTTTAATGCTTAATAGGATTTTTGGGAGAGCCCATGGTAGGCTCTTCAAACTGGAATGCATTCCCATCATTTTTTATGTTGCAACCCAGGGGACAATTTTCAACTAGGCCAGCATTGCATCAAATAGTCTTTCAGCTTGCATGGCTGCGGTTTTGGGAGGAGTGGCCCAAAAGAGATCAGAATTCTATATGAGTTCCATACTTGTAGACTGTATATTATGCAATCAGCCTTTCCCTGGCCTCAGGTGCATCTGGGACAGGGAGAGGATGCCTGTCTATTCTACTTATAAACCACTCTGGGCACACCAGTACCACAATCATTATTGAGAAGTCTGTGAACACTTCATCATGCCCTTATATACACTCATTTTCCTGAAGGAGTGTGATTGCATGTCAGAGGAGGCACTATAAGTAATTCAAGATTATGCAGATTACTATCTGACTGAAGATGGCCTTTACTTCAGGATGTTTGGAAGTTCAAGAGCACCCCCCCTGCTGCCCAAATACGCCACTGACTACATCATTCACAAGGAGGTAGTGAGGCAGGTCTTCTTGGATGGCATAGGGAGCTTCTTGTTTGAGCATAAGAAGATTGCTTATCCTCCTTTCCCATTCAAGTTAGGAAGTTATAGGTTCAGTAAGGTGAAGAAAGCTGATGAATTCGTAGAAGAATTAGAAAGATTTCATTTTGGCGAGATGCCATTCCATCGAAATGACTCCCAAGGTAAAGTAGTTGAGCATTGCAAAGAAAAAAATGTACATTTTGAGTACACCCACCATTGGGATAGGGAAGAATCTGTCTTCCGCAATGCACTGAATATGACAGCCTTGAGGAGGAGGTTCAAGAAAAAGATCTCCACCAAAGGTGGGAAGGGAGATGAACAAGCAAAATCTGAGGAAGAAGCCAAGAGAAGAAATGAGGAAGCCCAAAGGTTGGCACAAGAAGCTGCAGGGTGGCTATAGGGAGAAGAAGAAGAGAAAAGAAAAGCCACGCAAGAGGCAGCTAGAAAAGCTAAGGAAGATGCAAGAAAAGAAGAAGAAGAAAAGAAAAAGAAGCTCGATGAGGAGCTACAGAAGCAAGAAGCAGAGAGGCTAAAATTGACACAGACACAGACAGAACAGACAGCCTCTGATATAGCTGGAGGACAGACCCAGAACGTGGAGAACCCATGGTTCAGGACCCACAAGTACCTTCCAGCACACCCATGGTCCCCACACTCAAGCTGGTCCCCTTTCTACAGAAAAAAGGGGAAGAGATCCCTAACTTCAACACTGTTTTCTATGATAGGGAAACAAAGAAAATAATGAAGAGAATAGAAAGGAAGATTGAAATGGGAGGTCTGCTTGGTAAAATGATAACGGATACACCCGTTGTGTTGGGAACAAACCGAGACCCAAGGTTCACCATCAGAGCAGGAGCTGAATTAATCCAAGCTTCGGAGGATAATGTGGACAGGATCATGACAGACTTGGAGCTATCAAAGAAGTCCTCTGCTCAATTGAAAGACACCTTGAGAAAAGAAAGAGAAGAAAGCAATAGGATGAAAAGAAAGTATGAATACATGAAAGAAGATATGAGAGCCTCAAAGAATGAACTACATCTCCTCTAAGTGGAGAGACAAGTTAGGGAAACCACGCAGGAGTGCCTGGAGAAAGTGAAGAAAGAATATCAAGAGCTAAAGATGGAGAAGGAATAGCTACTGGGGAAGGTAGAAGAGCTAGAAGAGCAGCAAAAGATCTTGGAGGCCAGTGAGATGCACACCCAAGAATAGGAAAAGAAACATCAAGAGTAGATTTCTTCTCTGACAACTACTCTGGAGGAAGCAAGGGAGCAGCAAGTTAACCTCCAACCGTTAAAAGAGCATGTCTTGGCCCAGAAGGCTAAGATGCTACAACTACAGACTGCTATAGAAGGAGAGAGGTGCAAAGTGCTTCAGGTAGATCGCCAATTGGAGGAAATCCTGGAGATCTTCTCTTATTTCGTTGATAGATCTCAAGACATCCTTGAAGTCCTGACTGCAAGAATGGCAAGGCTAGAAAACAATGAAGAAACTCCAGCAGAGCTGCCAGCAAAGGATCAACAGGCCCTCAAGCAGGATTATGACTTATTGGAATTTTCTATAAATACCGCGGAGGATTTCAAGAAAACTGTTAAAAAGACGAAAGGAGCATGCACAGATTTTTTTAGAAGGCTCCTTATTACCTACAACCGGTGCCAGATAGACGCCGAGCAGAGGCTTGATGCTTTCCCGAATCACAACTCATTTATGGAGTTGTTGCAGAGGAGATATCAGGAAGAGGAAACTAAAGTACAGCATATTAAAGCCCTGGACGATCAGATCTTGAGGAGCGAAGTAGATCATTTAGCTATCAGTGTGCAGCTTCTGGAGGATCAGCTTCGGTTGAGTGTAGCCAGGATTGAGGCTATAAAGAACCAGGATGCAAATTTTGAGATCAACATTCAATTTTTAGAACCTTGTGCGTTTGAAGGCATTTCCTCTGAAGCCTTGGTGTGGAAGAAGTTTCTAGATGCCCAAGTGGGACCCTCCTCGTGAAGGATTGGTCATTTTTGTAATATGTAACAATTTTGTAGACATTTGAGAAAAGTTTTGGGAGATGAAAAGTTGGGAATCCCAAGGGTCATTTTAGGCATCCCAACAGTCTCACCCTTTTGTATAAATATAGAATACTTAGAGGGAAAAGGGGCTTTTTCCCAGTTAGACTTGAAAGCGATATTGTAAGAAGAACTATTTCTCTTTGCAATAAAGAAATATGGTTTGCCTGTTGGAGAAAGATTGGTGGAATTTCCAAATGTTATGCTGTGGATGGCTGAAAGATGAACTATTTTGTTTTCCAGCTTTTGTCCATTAACCATGAGATCGTTCTAACTCTTAGAACCTATGTTCTTTTTTAAATGATTTCTAGTTTATTTTGTGGAATTACCACCGTGAGTAATGTATGTTGTTTATAAAATAGTTAGCTATCTGATTGTTGAAATATCTTTAATCATTCATGTGTTATAGAAAGAACCATCAGCTACCTGTCATTCCTCTTTATAATGCATGCACAATACACATTACTCATAAATAAGTTATAATTTCGCTCCCCGGGGATAGATAGATAGTTTACTTCATTCCTACATATGTGATTTAGATGCCTGTGAGTGCTAAGATGAGAGGTAAGAACCTGGGCATCACATTGTGATTGCTCCCTGCATCCTTATCACCTTGCATGGTTAATTAGGCATGTGCATCTCATACTTAAGTCAAAAAATACAAAAATACACGGTGGACCGGGCCGCAACCGGTAAAACCTTTGTTTTTTGTTACTTGACCTATGGTAGCCGGACCGCAAACTGGACGGATTCCCTATACCAAACAGTCACGGGCTAGTTGGGAACGTTGACTGGGGAGAATCCCTTGCTATTGTTGCCTGCGAATTTCCAAGCCCCAACACACGGCTAAAGCAGAATACATAGGAGCTTGCTCTACCGGTTGTGAAGCCATATGGATTTGGAAGCTGATGTCAAGTTTATTTAACCCATATTTGGATACCACATTGATTCTATGTGATAACCAAAGTTGTATAAAGATGATGGAGAACCCAGTGTTCCATGATAAATCAAAGCATAGAGAAATATGGTATTTCTACATTTGAGATATGATATAGAAGGGAGCCATAAAGCTCTAGTATGTGAGTACCGATGAACAAGTTGCTGATGTGTTGACAAAGCCTTTGTCTCAAGTAAAGTTTGAATATTTTTGAGACAAGCTTGGTGTTGTTCGGAAAGACCTTCCCCAAAAGGGGGCACAGTGATGTTGCAATGGGATTGTATCATCCCTAGACACCCGTCCTAAAGTGATCCGTAGAATTATGTCTCCAAAAAAGAAGCAGGATTGTATCATCCTTGGAACTTTGTCCTAAAGTGATCTGGTGACCTTAGTCCTCGAGAATTTGGTAGGATTGCATCATCCTTGGACTTAAGTCCTATGGTGATAGGGAGTGATTATCCCATAATTGTATTTGGTGACTTCAGTCGTCAAGAATGTGGTAGGATTGCATCATCCTTGGACTTATGTCCTAAAGTGATAGGGAGTGATTATCCCGTAATTGTATATGGTGACTTTGGTCATCGAGAAAGTAGTAGGATTGTATCATCCCTAGACTTAAGTCCTAAAGTGATCCGTAGACTTTTTTCTTCATATTGTGGATTGCAGGTTGTTGATGATGATGATGTTGTTGACCGAAAGATCAAGAGTATTGTTGTTGATGATGACAATGTTACTGATTGAAAGATCAGAGTATTGTTGATGTTGCTGATGATGTTGCTCAAAGTATTGATGATGACAATGATGATAGTTTTGATCAAAATATTAGATTGTGATGATGATGTTGCTCAAATAATTGTTGTTGATGATGATGTTAATCAAAAGGTCAAAATATTATTAATGATGATGATGCTGATTGAAGACTAAAATACCTACGATGATGTTGACGATCAAAGTGTTGTTGTTTCTAAAATTAAAGACGAAGACTATATGCCGAAGATGATGAAAAAGCTTCCAATGATTTATAGATGTATCACCTTGATGATGTTGAATATGTCCTCTCTCCTACTACTATTGTTGATGTTGTAGAATACCCTTATCATTAGGGGGGTTGTTGAATTATTGTTACTTCGAAGTGTATTTACTTATTGTAGCCCAATTTTCCTATCGGGAGAATCATTTGTATTTCATTATACCCCAATGTTCGTATCAGGAGAATTACTAAGAGTCATGAGGAAAAACCCTCCGTTGTAAGTTGGGTCACTAGCACCCTCATTAATATAATATTAAGGTGTTTGAGTCCTCCTAGAGAAGTCCGCCCAGTCAATTTTAGTGGGGCCGACTTGGTGGAGTGAAATGTAAAGTGAACGAAATAATATAAATAGAAGTGAGGCGCTCCTCATTTCAACACATAGACAAACAGTCGGTCACTTATGTAGCGCAAGAGAGATAGTCTTATCTGCAAGGAGGAGAAGGACAAGTCTGAAGTCCTATCTTTTATCTTTTTTATCATCTATATAGAGGAAGCTTTTTGTTAGGTTTTTCCCTTTAGGGTTTTCCCAGGATAAATCTATGTTGATCTTGTGATACGGTTTCTTTCAATGATCTTGTCTATATGCTTTTGTTGTGAAATTGAAATTGAATGCTGATAATCTAGCTTAGAATAGGGAATCTTAACACAGACTAGCAGTGAACTTCATTTACATACACATGGGCATGCAGATAAAGCATGTTTGATCCCACCACAAATTACTACATATGCCTTATGGAAGTTAAGTGGATTGCTTTCTTTTTTATTAGCTTCACTGTTATGTATGTGCAGGTGTCGGTTGCCTTAAAATGTTTAGTGGATTGCTTTTCTTTGTGATATTTTTACTTATATACCGATGTGTATGCATGTGTAGGACTTCATTTCTGATCCCACCAACCTGGTATTTTCCTGTGTAACACTACCAATTCTACTACATTAATATTACTCAACTAAGTGGAATAAAAAGACATGTAGACTATATTTGTTTCTCCTAAATTTTCTCTACAACATTAACACTACTATATACAACCAAGACAACAATATGCCATATGAAATTTATGTCCTCTCATTGGTAAGTGATACAGTGCCCAGACTAGTTGTCATGAATTCTAGGACTATAATGGGCCAATGGCTACATATCCAAATAAAAAATGCAGTTCAAGGTTATGAACATCTTGTCACAACCAAGCCATCGGCATTCAAACCAAGATTTCTGTAGTACCCACTAGTATATAATGTCTATGCCATATGCATTGAAACCATACGAATCCAAATACAAAAATAGTTGTAATAGTTGAAGCACTTTTTGTTGAAATAGTTGTTATGTTGAGGTTAATGTAGAAAAATTGTAAATAATCTGGATGGGATATTGAATATATCCAAGTGAGGTAGCTTTTTTTTCACATGATGTGTTAATAAGGGTAGATAACTGATCTCTAGAGATAGATGGAGAAAGTAGGTAGAGTTTTTTCCTTGTGTATTTTGATCCAATCAAAATGTTATCATCTTGAATTGTCCTTTTATCTTTTTTACTAATCAACTTATTTAGTGTGTCATATGTTGTTGTCGAATTCATATGTTCACCCATGAGCTTCATATTGCTTGGTCATGAAACTTGAATTCATTTAGGAGTCCAGTCATACATATTTTTTGTCGGTGTTGGGATTTGGAATAGGTCAAAATATTTTGAAGGTGAGCTATGGCCTTTGTTTATTGTAACCACTTTCTCTAGCATTCCACCTAATCCTTATGCTTTTTTGTCGAGTGTGTGTTCAACAATCAAGGGATTGGAAAATATTTTATTATTTGACCTATTTATCTTAACAACCTAAAAGGCCTATTTATTAGCTTGTAGTCAACCAACTTCTTTCTCGTAACTCTTCAATAAATGCAACCAAATTTGATATAGGAGTCATGGTTTTTGCACAATCTTTTGTTGAAATTTCATTCTAGGTAAATTAAGGAAATTAAAAAAAATCACTGCACATGAGAGGTTTCCCAAATCTAATCCCTACGAACTTTAAGATGATATGAAATATTAATTTACAACAAAAAGAAATGTACACTATTTCACCTCACTTTATCCCAACACATTAAGCTACCCAAGATAAAAGATAGAAAACATATGCCAAAAAGCTTCAACCCCTAGGCCACACTTTTCCAAGCATGTACGAGATCTAAAAATCACTTGATTACAACAAGTTTTATAAAAGAAAAATTGCTCTCTTATCTTCCAAATATATGTTGAATCATAGCACAATTCCAACCCTATGTTATATCAAATTATCATGAACAACAAGTATTGGAAATCACCCAATCAAGAATGAATTTTGAAAATCAAATATGTAGTTACACAAGTTTTAGACAACTAGAAACTTCATATATACATAAAAAAAAAATGAAGTAAATGTGCATACCATAACGGTATCACAAAGTTGTGACAAACTCTAGCTCTCCAAACCCTAACTAGGGAAAACTATGAAAACCCTAACCTTCACCAAAGATCCACAACAAGTTAGCATCAGCACCGATAAGTCCTCTTTGGATTCAATGCATGTCTCCTACAAGTGTCCTATATGTCTCCTTATCTTCTCATCCTCAATCAAGATCCTACAAGGTTATCAAAAACATTAGATTCTTTTCCTCCTCAGGTGCAAACACTAACCCTACAAAAACCTTGAACTTCTCTAAAAACCCTAACACTCCATGACAAAGTGAGATAATAAGATGAAGAGTACAGAGAGAGATAGAGAGAGAGAGAGAGAGAGTAATTCACTACACTCCTCACTTCTCCAACACAATATGATGAGTGAATAATGAATGACGGGACTATCTTATTTTTTTATATGAGTGGTAAAGGAGGCAAACAAAAAAAAGTGGGCTTAAACCTTTGCAAGAAGCCTATCTCTAACAAGTAGGTTCAAATGTGAAGCGCTCCACTCCAAAAGACAGGTGTAAATCTGCAATGTGATGTTATCCAACAAGAAATGCTCCAAGGCATGAACATTCCATGAGATCTTTCTAATTCTCCTATTCCATAAGCCTCCAAGACTCCAACACTTCTCTTAAGCCATGTTCTCCTCCTAATCCGCCCCACCTATGTGATCACTTCCTAAACCCAAGATAGCATAAGTCAAATACAGTCCCCCATGAAAATGATATAAGTGTGCCTATGCCATCCAAGGCACAACACCCTCTTATATAATGCCATGCTCTCCTCCTCTAAAGAAATCCATCCTCACAAGCATGCAATAATACAACATGTGACCAGTATAAATAATGCCACCAAGTCGTGTAAATGTCTTCAGTGCTCCAAGAGAGAAATCCACATAAGCATCCATACAAAATTTAGCAATCAACAAAAAAATTAATTATGTTGTGTATGTCCATCAAAGAACAAGTAAGGGTTACCCATATACCATGCACCTCATGTTACATGAAGCATCCCTGAGCATGGTGTAAACAATTTTGGAGTAACCTCAAAAGTTAGCATCTTCTACCATCCCACAAGTTTGGAATTATTTTGTATAAATTCAAGTTCCATGTCCTTATCTTCTACTATCTAGAATTATGCTTGATGGGTTTATTATCACATAAATTTCAACCACCTAGAACATTTATGTGATTTTCACCAACAACAACTTCAACCAACAATAACCACACTTACTACACATGATGAATTATTTATAGGCCCACTTTGATAGCTCAAATCACAACCGCACTACAGGGTACCTATAATGCCCTCACCCATAGATTATGATAAGCATGTGACCCCTACCCTATCAACTCATGTAGGTGTGGTATCAAGAAACAAGGCTATATTATGCATGTTAGACATTAGATAGAGTGGTGAGTCATTGAAGAGTTTGTGAGCATGGAGGTTTCCACAATGATTCAACATTGTGCCAAAAATTTATGAAATTTACTGTGTTGGAGTTTTGAAATGACCAACATTTCAAGTGGACACTCCACTCATCGTCAAGGTCAAACTAGAGATATGAAATATTAAAAAAAATAATGACTTAATATATAGGGAGGTAGAGAAATAGCAGTTAGGGAACAAGGAGTCGATACTATCCTTTAGGTGAAAAAGAAAAAATTTTAATTTTTTTTTCAGGTGAGGATGAAATGAAGATATTACACAAACCTCAACAAAATCAGTGGAATATGCATGAATTTGATTGCAAATACCACAAACAAAAGTCATCAAGATCTCACTGGAAAGCTAGACTTGGAAATTGATAGCTGGAAATTCCATTATTGGGCATGATTGGATGTTGTAAGGTCCAATATCAGAAATTCAAGAACATATATAGCTGAAACAGTCATCCATGACCACATGGGTACTTCAAATTTATAAACCCACCAAGAAGTTCAATTTCATGAACACCTCAAAAATCCATTCAAAAGAATTTTGATACCTAAAATTCTACAAGGCCAATGAAAAGGACTGTTGGGTACAATTAATTACGTGGAAGTATTTTGAAAATATCAAATCAGAGAAGAATTATTTTTCACTGCAAAATAGTATCAAATTTGAGAGAATAACCAAAATTAGGCCAAATGATTAATCATTTCAGGTCCCATCACAAATTGACTGTGTAGGTTACCCGTACCACTAATCCATCAACCTGCTGGGTGCATATTCTAGAGAAAATTTGCATAGATCAGTAAACCCCTAGGCCTACATCTGGCTAAAAGTTGTCTCTATTATATGTCTCTTCCTTCCCACAAATATTAAAGTGTGAGGAAGTATTTAAAGTGTATAGAGGAAAAAAAAGATATGGATTGTTTATCAAGGATCAGTGGTTCACAATTTAACTAATCTTCAACTAAATCATCCACTCTAAATACTAATGACACATTTGACTAGTTTTTGACAGACTTTTAATAAAAAATTCCCACATCTAATGTTTGAGCAACAATAAGAAAATAGAAAATATTGTTATTGTTCTTTTATATAGGTAAGATGTAGGTAACACAGATAAATTTGTCTAAAAATGCCAACCATCTTCACCTTCTTATATTCTAATCATTGGTTTTTAATGTATGTTTGTATACAGATGCAAACATAGAAGCTTAGCTAGATTTACAATATTCTACAAAGTGCTTGATAGCTTTGAGGTATGCCTCAATTTCAAAAAAATGTCTTATCCTTAGAAGATTTTTCAAACCATTATGTTTGAAAGTTGATTTTTCCTTTTTGGTATTTTGTAGTATGTTTTGATTTTCATAATATTGGTTGTGTGCAGGACTCTCCAATAGCTACAAATGGTGTAAGAACAAATCACCATGTTACCCACATAAAGTTAAGTCTAGATATGGCGTGGATCCATACAACAAATCAAAAAGTGGTTTCTGACATTGACTATAGTGCATTAAGGGAATACATAGCTAAAAATTTGGATCTTGGGGTAGAAAGAGAACTCTATCTAGTTGACCCTATGTCCAAGTCTCATCCTAATTTGAAAACAATCACAGGACTATGCCGATTTGTATGCCATGGAAAGAGTGGTCTTCTAGGATATTGTAGAAGTTTGGAAGGTAACCTCATTTCCCTTGAACAGAAAATTCAAGATCTCAATATCCAGTTATATCAACTCCATCACTCAAATATGGTTCAGTATCATGAAAACATGATATTGAACCAAATAATAGAAATGTTGAATAAACTACACGTGGATGAACTATCCATCTTAGCAAAAGAAATTGAGAAGCTGAAAACTAATATTTGTCATCTCCAAAAGAGACTCTCTACAATGAAGGAAACTCCAATGGGGCTGAGGAGCAGATCAAAAAAATTGAAAACGATATCATGTTTGATTAAGTCGAGAGGTGGATATAGAATAAGAGCGATGGGGGTGAAGTCCATATTAGATCAAAGTTGTCCTGATCTTGTGGATGTGTACAAAAATGTGTTTAATAAAAGTGACATTAAAGCAATGCTAAAACAACTAGAATTTTATGCTTTGAGAAAAGAAGTAGTTAACCAATTTATTGCAAAATTAACAATCAATGTAAAGGATGTTTAAGGAGTTTATGATGAAAGAGGGATCAATACGGAGGCATATGCAAGTCTTTTTAAATTTCTAAGAGAGGGAATGTTGACTGTTGGAATTAAGAATATTTTGGTTCCTCACCCTTTTCATGTGAGGAAACAGCGTGCCTAACAAAACACAAAAAATGTTGATTCATTGGGAGATGCATATCAGTTAGAAGTAGTGCATGAAGCTGCAAGTAAGAGTAAATAGAAAGCATCAAGTGAATTTTTTCCATTAATTAGAAAAAATAACTTGTGGTATGACATAGAATGGGTATTACAGCTGATGGTGAGGTACTACGACATCTCTACTGAGGAGGCATGTTGGAAATTGATTGTTGTCCTAAAATTGGATGAAATGGAGTTAGTCAACATGGAAAAGTATGAAAGAATTTCCATAACATTAATGAATCATGCATTAGATCCAAACCTTGATAAGGAAAGTGATAAATATTTTCAAGTTCAATTTGAAGATCACCTTTTTTTGTTGTGAATTTTTCATGTCAACAAGGAGTCCCATGATTCCTTGAAATTTTTTTTCAGCAAAAGATATTTACCATCAATTATATCTTCACATACTGCAGGGGGAAAATTATATGTAGAAGGATATGGTTCATATTTTGTGGAATGGAACCTTGCAGCTGATTTAAAAACACTCAAGTGTATGTACAACATTTCTCATGGTGCACATGTGCACTTTGCATGCATTTGTTAGAATTGTTGATAAGATGGTGTATCTATCTATATTTTTTGCATGGAAAAAATCCCCACAAACTGAAAGTAAAAAGTCAATTCAGCCAATTGAACATGTTCTTTCAAAAGCAAGTTTGCATGGTGGAAATGTTAAAATTGAAAAAGATATTAAGAGGTCAGGTACACGAGGTAATCTTCCAGCAAAGCCATCAATGTCAGTTGTCAAAGCACGTCGTTTTCTTGAAAACAAATGTCGAAATGGATGTCGAGGATTTTATGAAGAATTAATTGATGTAGAGGATGATCAGACTAGTGGAGGGCATGAATCAGCTAGAAAGAAAAAATGTACTTGGAATTCGCTTTCATCTTTTTTTTTCTATTGATGGATAAGGAAAAATTCATGGAAGGTGATGAAATATCTTTTGAAGAAGCTATTAGAGACTTCATAAGAGCAATGAAGGAAGCTTGGGGAGACAACCATATGACACATTATATGGTATGCATATAAAATTTCGCCCAACTAGTACTTTCCTTTGTACTTTTCTTTACATATTTTATTGTAAATTAATTTCATTTGGTACATTTGTTTGGTATTTAAGATAGATTGATGTATTTTTGCAACATTAGTTATTTGCACACGGGCCATGGTTTGCAGGAAAATATGGAAGCTTGGCCATTTGGGGTACATAGGGCATGGAGAAATCACATAAGCTAGCTTGTACTATTTACCATAGATGTACATAGAAAGGAGGAGGTTCCAATCATTCAGATGTTCTTTTGCAAATGGGTCAAGCATTTTATAGGTGTAAAATTGATGGATTTAAGAAGAAAAAAAACCTCCCATAAACAATTGAGTTTCGTAGAGTGATAAGACAATCAAATATAAGTAGAAAACGTAAGAGATCTGATGCATCTAAAGGTGGAATTGGGACAAGTTCAAGGTATGCAATCTATATGTTAACTTTTCTACCTTATTAGTTTAATAATTTATTGTTTTAAAGGAAAATTATCATTATATTTTGTAGATGTGACCCTGTATCAACAGGACCTTCCACAAGCCATTCAAGTTTCCTATAAGTCTATTCTCTTCCAAATAATTAAGTTGTAATATTTATCAACTTCGCGAAGCTTATATTTTGTGTTAAATAACTACTTAAGGATATATAGAAAAATATTTTTTTGATATCAAAACTAACCCAACCCTTGTACATGTCAACAAGTACAACATGTATATTTAACTACAGTAGTCCAAAACCCCATCTTCCAGATTATTCGGGATTCATTAAGATTGAAAAGGACCTCTATAGAACTTGTTATTTTTCTAATTTGCATAGTTTTGGAACAGTGTTCAGTTGAATGAGTTTATGAAATTCTAATGTCGCACTTTATGACTATATTCAAAAATGATATTGCATGTCAATAATGTGGTGTTTCTCAGGTTGTGATCTGCATGTAATCAAGTTAATTATATATTTCAAAAATAACAAATGTCGAGTCTAATCATGTAGAACACAAGGATACTAATGCAAGACATTTTCTCAAAGACTACTCTAAATACTCTTCTTATTATCCTATACCACTCTTGTAGGTCACCATAAATTCCAATGATTGTTTCCTTGAGATATACATAAATGTAATGACAACACCCATTTCTTTATTAAGTGTGTAAATAGTGGCCATAGGTGTGAAATTCAACAAAATATTTGCAAATTTGGCTACAACATTTAGCTACAATCGATATTCACTGAAACATAAATGGTCCATACAAATTTGGCTACGGCATGTAGCTAAAGTCTATATTCTCAAAAAAAATCTTTACTTTGGATTTTCCTTTTGTAGATGAAATTATATATTTTAATTCTCACAATTTTTCTTTTGTTTGGGCTTTCTTTTTGTAATTGTTCATTTATAAGCCTCGAGAATTTATGATTCCAACAACAATGGTGATGCATATCCTATTTTTATCTTAAAAATAGTGTCTGACCATAATTTCATGACTTTTTGGGATCATCTTCAGTCATGATTTTTTATAGCTGGTTTCACATTATTTTAACTCTAACTCCTCCCTTAGAAAAACGCACCAACTTTAGACCATTTTTGGCATGATGAATAAACAATTTGGAGCAGTTCCTTTAGAGCTACTCAAGTTGTCATTCATTGTACTATTTTTTACAATGTTATACTATTTTTTGCAATGTTATCTTCCATAGGAACACTACCCTTTATTGCTAACAATAGTGCACTTGTTAACTGAATTCGGTGACTTTTCGAGTGAAGGTAGAGTGTTGATTATGCTCTGAAAACACATGAATTCATCCACATGATTCTTACTGTTAAATTTACCCATGAATAATGTTAAACTTGGACAAGGTCATCATCTAGATTTACATCTAATTGTGGAACCAATGGCTCTTGAATGATCTAGGTGTAGAGTGTCTTATGTCAAGGATCAATGAAGATAAAAAAAAATCAGTGATTTTAGAGAACTAGTGGAAATATTGCTACAAGAGGTTTCATCCTTTCTAAATATTAAATTCAATTCAACTTCATGAAATTTTTCTTTTGGTAGCTTCAGGCTTAGCTTTGTTGAGAATTCAATCAGAAACATCATTATTATATTTGCCTTAACAGGTATGGTTTCATAGATGGTGTATTTTATGTATTTTTATTTATAATTGGGAAATGATTGGGGCTCACTCAAATTAAATAAGAGTTGATTTTATCATGTTGTGTCATGTAGTGATACAGGACTACAGCAAAGGTCCAACTTATAGAGCCATGCTAAAAGATTGTCTCGATCCAATTGTCATGGCTTCTACAACTAATCGTCTATTTCTATGTTGTGATGTGAACTTAAATAACTCTTCTCATGCTAGCAGTTTGAAAATTTTTATTAGCGGAACTGCCAAATCATTTTATTCTTAGTATGTAATTAGGATTGGATTACTTGTATTTTCAATCTTCATGTGGCTGTGAATTAAAGGATTCGAAAATTTCTTTCCCAAATTATTTTGGGTTCAAGGAAAGGCATATGCCAAAGGAAAACGTTGCATTGTATATATACCTCATGTGTATCATATGCAACTTATGAAAATTTTGCAAGGCATGTTTAGTGATGATAGAAACTTGGTGGAACATTGGAATATAACAAGTCTCTTGTAATGTACATTGCTCCAATTATAATAGTTTATACAGGAAGAGGCTAAATACAAAGAATGTGACTTAAATTTCCACTTTGGCTTTTTCTCTCTTCACAAACTATTGATATGAGTTGTTATAATGTTTCATGTTCTGAAGTGAACATGTTGTAAGAATTAGCATTCATCAAATGATTAATATAAGCTCCTAGGTGATGGTTTTTTAAGAAAATATATTATTTCAATTTCTCACCTCTTCCATTTGGACACATCCCTCCCAATGCCACATCTATTTTCATGATGAAGGTACCCCAATTCTTGATTCTTCAGTTTGTATTGAAAGAAGGATTTCTTTATGAAACTCTTATTCAAAAATCACAGCATAGGCCTAAAGCTTCCCAATCCAGAAGAATACTTTCTGCTATGAGTCCTTGGATATGACACATCCCTCATCTCTCCAGAAGAAGATTTTTTTTGTACTTTGAGTACAACATGGAAATCACATTATGTATCTACTGAATTAAACTAGAAGTCACCCAAAGTTTTCAAATAAACAAACTAGTCACCCAAATTTTTCCGTCATCAGTTGGAAATGCAATGCCCTTCTAAAATATAATGTGTGTTTTCCATTACAATGGAGAACAAATAATATTGGCACTAAATCAGTCAATCAAAAGCTGCAAATATCATCACTAATGAGATTCATGAATATGGAAGGAATATATTTTATTCACGCCAATAAGTAATAGCCAAAGGTTCAAGTTCATAACTTACTTGAAAGGAGAATCAATCAAAATATCATGTTGATCATATATTGGCAAACTACTAGACTCAACTTCTCTTCACTTATATTTTAATAAAAATGATTTTCATACAACTCCTTGAAGTTTGAAGATAAATATGAATAAAACATACTGTAGTTTTATTCTACAGTTTTTAGGTCCATGACTCATACATGCACAATATACCTCACCAAGTTGTAGCATATCAGGTTGGCATACTTCAATATGAATGCTTTACAGCCTTTTAATCATGTATCTCCCTTACAACTTGCTCTAGACTTAAATCTGCTTTTAATACACATATTTACATTGATCCCAAAACTCAATAAATATAATAACACTACCTATGACTTCTACAAATAAGAAAAATTCCCATATTTCACTTTGTAAAATTGTAATCACTCGCAACACAAAAATATATTTTTATTGTGCATACTTTGGATTAGAAACTGAATTAAACTGGAAGTTAACATTTAAATTGCATTTTATTACATATGACCCATTTCTCACTATATCACATTACAACATTAATCATATACATAAAATATCGTAATTTTCTTCCTAAAAAAAATTACAAAATTACATTGAGTATATATCTACATAGAAAATGTTATCTATAGAGTCCGTAGAATTATGGGTAGATAATTTTACATGATATCATAAGAGAAGTGTATCATAAGAGTTCACTATCTATCAACCATTTCCATATTTCCTTATATTGATGTTCATCCATACCAAAATTTTGTGAATATTTCTCTGTCCTGCTCTTCGATAGGGAAATACTTATATAATGTTACATTTTGTAACAAAACAAAAAACAAAAAATTAAAAATTGTCTATCATTGTACTGTTTATGTTCATATACACAACATTCATTACTCAAATAAAAAATAATAATGACAATCTCTAACAAAAAGGAAAAATAAGATACAAATCTAGCATAACAATTCCTATCTCGTTCTTCTCATTTCCACCATGGTTGGTACAATGGCCAAGAAGCCAGCAACGAGTTGTAATTTTGCAAAATATATGCACAAAATTACTATATATAATAATATACCTCTAGGTGATGCTCATTTATGACCATTGGCATATGAGGAATCTCCTAGGTTATATTATTCAACCTCATATGAACTAGGTTTTATAGATGGATTAGTTGGGACCTACTTTGAGCCAAATAGTCTTTCTAGTGGGACAAATCCTTGTGGGATGTATAACCCTTTACCCTCCTATCATCTCAAGAAATATCTGATTTACATCTACTCTCATATTGTAACCTTCATCTCCCTGTTCTTATCTTTCTTCCTTTGAATCTATATGTATATATGCATATTCCACCACCAAATTCAAGAGGTTTTTTATTTGGTTATCGTCCTCAAAGAATTTCCAATGTTTAATAATATCATGGATGGAAACTATATACATCATATTAATAGAATAGGATAGGTTGTGTAAATTTCATGGGTAAACTCAACTACTATATTTGCAAAATTATCTACTCCATGATTTAACTCTCTAGGTCTTGCAAAAATATTAATGGTCTAAAAGAAATTTTTGGAAAGATCCAAAACTATGTTCTTATATTTTTTCATCCTAGGGTATATATGTTGACATCTCTCTTTTATTTGATTCACTATCGGATGTAAATCCCCAAAAATATTTAGTTGTTTGATTCCCATCTTTCTTATTGTCTCCAATCCCAATATAAGCACCTCATATTCTACTACATTATTTGTGCACATGAATTTCATCTTAAAGGAATGAGGGAAATCCCTTCCCAAAGGAGACTTAAACAACATGATGGCCTCATTTCCTCCTTTGTTATAGGTCCCATCAAAATACATTCCTACATGGATTACTATTTGTTTATTTTCTTTCATCGTCCCTTTTGTTTGGTCCTGAGTGGTGGAGTGATGGCTGACAAGGAATTTTTCTTAGTCATAACGAATATAAGGAGGGTTTTGGGGATCACTGATGACATATGTAATTTTTGGTTCTATATACAATCCATGGGTCTGCCCCAAATATTGGGATAGTATCATATGATAGATCATATTGTGGGAAAATTATCACAAGGGTGAGTGATTTTCGATTAGGAGCCTTTGTAGGTTACAACAAGGACACAAATTAGTAAATGTAAGTTAGTATTCCATACATCAAAAGGAAAATCAAGACTCAAAGAGATAAATTACAAAATGGAAAAGTCCTGATAAAAATAGAAGAGAAAGAGTGTGCTAAACCAAATGATGAGTGTCCAATGATAAATATTTTTACAATGGTGCTACCAAGGAGGTGTTGGATTCAAGGAATCCAAAAATATCCATTAGGGACAAAGAGCTTTGAATGTCGAATAGTGGTAACAAGTGGGTTGAAAGTTTACCTATCAAACTAATTGTTGCAACATAAATTTTCTATTAATGTTTCTCTATAGAATGCATCCCCATGGCTTGCAACATAAATATATAAGTTTCTTGTTACTTCATCTTCTTTTCTAACAAAGGTCAATGGCATGGAAAGTAAACTCCATATTCTTTCCTTCAATTTCAGCTTTAGATGTTAGGAGAGATGCTTTCAGTACCTCTAGTGCTTCCAGTGCACCATGACATACTCACAATTTTTGTAACACAGATTCCAGATCCATTCTCCTTGTACATTTCTCTTATGTATCGGATTTCTTTATACATCTCTCCTCTGGACTGCCTCTCCATATTTGGAGTTGGCTCTTCTTGGGTTTTTGGTTTTTATATTAGAGACCTACCTCTTAATTTTATAGGAGCTTCTTTAGTGCTCCCACTTTGTATTGACATCATGGTACCACACAATCCCATTGACCTACTTCTGTGTTCATTTGTTGGACATTAATAAAATCATCTCATATTCACGAGTAAGAGCTAATCCTATGATTCACTTAACCAGACGAGTATTTACTTCTAACTTCTAACTTCTAAGATAGTTCATTTAATGAGTTAATGCAGCCATAGAAGTCCTGAAATTTTTCCATTCCATATCCTTCAAGTACAAGTCTTTTTAAATGGATGTTTCAAGTCATTGAGGGAAATGCTTAAACGTGGGTGGTAATTATATATAATAGGGTATTCCCTTTTTGTATATGTTTATGTCAAATTGCTGGCACAATGAAAACTTATTAATAATCTTTTCTTTTTCTTTTCTATCCATGTTCTGCTCCGCTCCCTGCATGCATAAATATTGCTTTTGCATGTCTCTCACAAATTGTATTTCAATGTTTTTATATCATGCAACCTTTATACGTATCAGAATATTTTCTGATTTTCATTTTGCACCTTTGGCGGACTAGACAAGTTATGTTACAGAGCGCTGCAAGATGTTGTGAAACTAGAGCTCTTTTGAGCATAGGTTGATACTTTCCAGGATCAAGAGTAATATTGCTTTCTGTTTCTTATTAATGTAAATATATTGAGCAATTTCATTAGTGTTTTTCCATACTATTGCCACTCTATAGAAGAAGATGCATTCATTTATTTTCTAAGATCATGGAGCACTAATTGGAGGGATACATCTTTACTGATTATTAGTGTTACTTTGACTTTTGGCAGGTGCTACAATCATGACTGAATCAATTATGTGGAAAAGGATCACATGGCCAAAAATGTAGGTTTTCTGGTTCAATTATGTCTTGAACCATAGCTCTGAATGGGGTGTATCTCAACATTCTTTCAAAAACAAATGCATTTATGCAGATGAGTTGGAAGTGCTTAGTTTTGGCAACAAATAATCAATGGATGCTCTTAAGGTTTCAATAGTTTGCTACTTATTCATATTTGTCTGTATGTTGGAAAAGTTCATTTTGTTTTGCATGATGATATGTACATCTTTTGTGGCATTCCTAAACATGAGGAACCATTACACTCAAATAATGTCACGGATTCCAAATGATTTCAAATTTTTATTCTAATAACAAATAATGATTTAGATTTACAATGTAGGCTTGATGATTGAAATAACAAAGTTCCTATAGTATTCAAAAGACAAGTTTGAAGAGATAAGATAATTTTACCTATGTACAGCAGATGACCACAGGATAGGTCAATGGAACTCCCAAATACAACGATGTCATTACGAAGCAGGAGAACCAAAAGTGGCTGTAATAATTAAAACACTTGGTATGATAGAAAACCCTTGGTATCAAAACACTTGGTATCAATCCATCCTGTCTGAGATGAGGTTTTTCTTATGGTGTTATGATAGTTGAAGAAAAATAACATATGAATTTAAATTTGTCTTCGTTGTATAGACTATAGAGTTGCTTTTCTTGAATCTTTGGAGGAGCTACTTAGTACATAATGCACAAGCAGATTGTTGAGGTTCATGCATTCCCAACATAACTATTGGAACCTGAAGAGTACTTACAATTGATAAATTCTTGTGAAACTAAATGAATTGTAAATATTAGGAATATTACCTGGAGGGAAAGGTACATCCAGGATT
This sequence comes from Pseudotsuga menziesii, assembly GCA_001517045.1. Classification (NCBI taxonomy): domain Eukaryota; kingdom Viridiplantae; phylum Streptophyta; class Pinopsida; order Pinales; family Pinaceae; genus Pseudotsuga; species Pseudotsuga menziesii. Next base: position 399,543 of record LPNX010106467.1, read on the forward strand.
GGGACAATGATTTGAGCTAGGAAATTATATTGTTTCCAAACCCATATCCAATATATTTTGAAATTGTTCATGAAGATATCAATATTGTGCTAACTCCACAATGTTACTACGAAAAGTTAGTGTTGTCAATCAAGAAGCACAAGAAAAATTACAATCTTGCAAGTAAAAAAATACACTCTAGAGATAACATGTTGGTTCATTCAATAGCTAACCTATCCTTCACTCAAAGGAAATTCAAATAAATAACATATATCTTAGAGATAAGATAATATTATTAATGTAAAACAAGTGATAACAAACATGCCCATGGGACTTTGGAATAAAATATTACCAATATGCTAGGGCCACTTCTATATAAAGACAACAATCAGGTAGAATCTAACTTTAATATCTAGTGAATAAAGTGTCGCTGGAAAACATGGAATGCTAAAGGGAAAAGGCCAAAGAAGTGTAAAATTAATGGCCCTCTAGGATGGCATGCAACACCGTATGCCAATAAGGAGGCCTTTAACTTGGATGTAATGTGAAGCTTATGTTATATAATTCAGATTTGGTATCATCCCCGTCATACTTCAAGCGTTGACGTATATTTTTACAATGTGTCTTCTTATGAATGTTTTCTCATATTTTAATTTGAAAAATTCAGTCCCCAACCTGAAATTCAGCATTTTCCTCAAACTTATTGTTTCCTTTGGCCTCCATCACCTCCTTTCCAAAATAAAAGAGAAAAAAGGGAAAAGGAAATAATGTGGCCATTTCACTTCATTTTCCCGTGTTTCACTTGAACAATCTAAGACTATTATCTGGAAATTTTTTCGTTTCCAAAGTATTCCTAACAACAATAGAAGTCACCACTAGATCCCAATAGAGTAAAATGGAAATCACCGCCAATAAATAAAATATTTTTTAAAACACAAGGAATTGAATTTCACTTATAAAATATTACTCTTCATTTTTTCAATCCTCTTTCAAAATTGTTCAATTGACGAACCGTTTTATTAATTCACCTTCGCAAATGACTTCTCTCCCATCCTAGGACTCGTCTACAAGGTAATAAAAGGTTCACATAAAGCGGATATCCTCCTTCGCCAAGAGCTCTCACAATATATGGCTCATTGTTCAATCCTGGAACTTCACACAGTGATCTCACAAAATGCCAATATTTGTCCCATCCTGGGCTATGGGCAATCACACAGTGATATCACAATATGTGACTCATTATCTCATCTTTTGATTTACAAATGATCCATCTTGGGACTACAAACCAGCCTCTTTCTTTCTTTCCATCTCGTCAAGCATATTACAAAAGACTCTCTAATGACTCTCATCAAAAGAGCCTCCCAAAATTCCCCTGCTTCAAACTCTCTTAACAAAGTGTTTAAATAATTCTTCATGGTTAAAACTACAAACTAAGGAGAGCCCAAGAATCCCCAAAAAATTCCTAGAATGAACACATAAATTCCTTCTTCCTCTGCTATAGGCAGTGAAATGTCAAGTTTGATGCAGACCTCTATCATCATAAGTTGAAAATCCCACTTGTCATCCCCTTGCAAAGTGACAGGTAATAGGGCGAATTTGAAGACATGGGTAGGACCAAGAGGAGGACTAACATATTCATGTGAAGGAAAGAGATCCATTGAAACATGTTGTAAACCATCCATATGCAAATCATCTTTAAGAAGCAGTGGAAAAGATCCTGGTAGGCCTTGAGTAGGAACTTCATCAATATTACTAAAGATCGCTTTCTCTTCATTGCTAAACACAATGAGGTTGTCTATTAGGCCCATATACATGGTCAAAAAATTAGGTTGTGTATGCTGCAACAGATGACATTTGTGACAACAGTCTCCACTTCCCAAAACTATCTCTATTATCTTCATCAATTAGGAATATAATCAAACAAATTAAACTCCCAGAAAAATATGGTAGACTTGGGATGATCCGTCGGATCTCAACTTATGTGCATTAAAAGTTTGAAAAGAAATGTTGTACTAGTTTGCTTATTCATGAATTAACATCAATATAAACAATTGAATGTTGTAATCTGAAATAAAAGCAAACTGTAACATAGAAACAGGAAAATAGAAAAGGAAATCAGAAATTGAGAGTCACACACAGAAGTTGTTAACGGAGTTCACCCCCTTCACTGGGCTACGTCTCCGGGTCCCTCTCCAATGGGTACTGATCCAATTATTAGCTTCAAAATGGTACAAAATGGTTCTGGAATCAACTTCATCAACTGTAAACCGAATGCTGTACAAAGCCTTCAAGACTACACTTCTGGAAATTACAAAATGGCCTTCAAAAGGAAAATAAGCCACTTAATAACAGAGTACAGTTGACTTTGAAAAACAACAGCATCTGGACACTTCACAGCGAAACTCTCCTCCTCTTCACTGGCTGAATCTTTGGTTATAAAGCTGCAGGTCGCACGTTCAAACTCAAGCTCGGTGCTTCTATTCTATCTCTGCAAGATTCTCCTAATAGAAAAACGATGCTCTGTGCTCTAAACAAGCTGAATCTCCCCTAAATGTGGCCAGAATCGCCTTTAGTAAAGCGTTCAGTCGGAAGCTAAGTAACAAGTTCGAATCGTTTTATCATCACAGTTGTTATCTTCTTCATTATTGTTACAGCGATAAACTAAAACTGAACCATGCAATCCCGCCAAATCGCTGCACAAACGTTATGTTACCATGACGTTCCATATCCCTGAAATGTTGCAAAAGGTTGTTCATATGATATACTCTTGACCCACCAAACGTTACACATCAAATGTTGTCCTTTATACCATATATGGTATTGCAAAACCTCATGATTTGTTCCATAAAACTGTACCAAACCATGCACAAAACATTACAAATACCAAACGTTACCCATACCATGTTATCCACTACTAAATGTGGCGATGGTTTTGTTTCCTGTTAAATGTTACAACCCACCAAACAATGGATATAAATGGAACTCCGCCAAAACATTGACTAACCACATTAAAAATGGAATATCCGCCATATGTTCCGCCAAACTTTCCCATTTAATGTGACATTGCAACCGCCACACAATATAACGTAACCGCCATGCGATAACCATTTGATGTTACCATTTTAACTACGCGGGCTTTGCCACAAATGTTAAGGGATGGTCGCTAACCGTTGCAATATGGGATGGTCACATATAATGTTTCACATATAATGTTACAATAACCCGTCAGCTATGACCACTTAACCGCCAACTTAACTGCGCGGGCTGTTCACATATATTTCAACTCTTGACCATATACATATATGTTATGGTTATCATATATCGTGTGGATTTTGGTTATAATACAGCATATTATATCATATGATATTCTTGTGCACCAAATGTTGAGCATATACATTGGATGTTACAACATATGGTAAAGCTTAGTCCTCGTACTATGTGATAACACATCTCGTGAACTTTGGTTAGGATATAATATATCATATATGATATATGTGGAACATTGCACCAATTAGAATATGGATGAAACATTTGTATAGTTTAGTCATGTGACTCATGCGCATAGCATTCTCTATGCATGAAATGACCATATGAAATAACCATTGTACCATATATTGGATCAGTATATCTTTGAAGATGAATAACCCATTTGGATCATTCCTCCCCATTGGAGAGCTTTTGGACCTCCAAAATCCTGAATCACTCTGCAAGTAAGTGAGGGTACAACTCCCTCACTTTTCCAATCTCCATCCATCTTGCTTTGCTAGGATGCACGCCTTTAAGCCCCACTCGAAGGTACTCAACATTCCCCCTTCGTGAAGTCCTTACATTTCTGTCAAGAATGACATCATCCTGCAACTCATTCATATATTCAGGTGCCATATCATCAACTGAAGGAATCTGCATGTTAGTTTCCTCATCCATGATCATAGGAGGCTCATACAGTTTAAGATTCTCAACATTGACAACTGAATAGATTTGCATGTATGGAGATAAATTCAAGCGAAAAGCATTAGTACTAATCTTCTCCAAGATCTCAAAAGGACCATACCTGATAGGCTTAAGCTTTTTACCTTCACCTTTCATTCTTTCTTTAGTGATGTGTAACCAGACTCAGTCTCCAACCTGAAATTGATGATCAACCCGATGCTTGTCATGCATGGCTTTATACTTTGCCTGACTCTTCTCCAACTGTTCATGAACTGCCTGCTGCACTGCTTGGATTCTATGAATAAACTTTAAAGCTTTATCTGCATCATGATGTCCATTCACTGCATCTTTGTCAAAAGAGAAGTCCATCGATGTTTTAGGCAGATAACCAAAACAAGTTTCAAAAGGAGATTTCTTCGTGGAAGAATGAACGATGATTGTAAGCATGTTGTATATACTGCAATTGCTCATCCCAAAGTTTAGGATGTTTACTACAATAGCCTATGAGTAGTTGAACCACTGTTCTGTTCACTACCTCTGTTTTCCCATCGGTCTGTGGATGAAAAGCTGTACTTTTCTTCAATTTGGTATACATAAGCTCCCATAATGTTGACCAAAATTTCCCCAAGAACTGGGAATCCCGATCAGAAACAATAGACATGGGTAGTCCAAAATTTACCCAAACATTCTGAAAGAATAGATGAGTTGTTTGCTCAGCAGTGATCTTCTTGTTACATGGCATCAAGATACACATTTTGTTGAATCTGTCCACAACAACATATAGGTAATCATTCCCTTTTCTGGACATAGGTAGTCCTCCTACAAAGTCCATCGAAATGCTTTCCCAGGGATGAGAAGAAACTAGAAGAGGAGTGTACAAACCCAATTTCCTATTGCTAGGCTTACTGGTTGCACACATAACACATCCTCGTATGTATTTAGCTACAGTTTCTTGCATCTAAGACCAATAACAATGATTCTGCAATACTGTCAACGTTTTACTTACTCCAAAATGCCCTACAATCAATGAACTATCTGCTTCTCGGATAACATGCACTCTTTCTTTCTCTGGAATACAGAGTTTACCAAGATGATACAAGAGCTAATTATGCACATAATAGTTCTCTTCCTGTTTACCATGTGTCAATGATGCATATACGTTCTTAAAATCTTTATCTCATGCATACTGTTCAATATAACTTTCATGTGTTAATGAACTGTTCTGAAGAATGATTGAAGCATTCATAGGTGGCCTCGATAACATGTCTGCTACCTTATTGTGAATTCCCTATTTGTATTTAATTACGAGATGAAACTGTTGTAAAAACCCCTTCCATCTTAAATGTCTACTTTGTTGTACTTTAGTTTGAGACTGTAAATACTGAAGTGGCTGATGATCAGTATGTATAACTGTTTCTTTACCCATGATATAATGTTTCCACTTCTTCACACTCTGTACTAACGCATACAATTCTTTATCATAAGTCGGATAGTTACTTACCGCAGTAGAGAATGTTTATGAAAGGTAACAGACTGGCTTCCTTCCTTGCATCAAAACGACTCCTATGGAAAACCCGCTGGCATCTGTTTCGATCTCAAACGGCTGCTGCAAATCTGGAAAAGTCAAAACCGGTGTTGTGCTAATCCTTTCCTTCAAAGCGTCAAAGGCTTTCTAATGCTTGCCTCCCCACTAGAAAATCTCTTTAACACTTGTTAACACATGTAACGGTGCAGCAATTGAAGAAAACCCAGAAATGAATTTTCTCCAATACTGGACCGCACCCAGAAAACTTCTGACTTTAGTAACAGTGTTAGGCCGTGGCCAGTTTACAATGACAACAACCTTGGCTGGGTCCACTCGCAGGTGGCCTCCACCAATAATATGGCCCAGATATACTAAGGAAGTTTTAGCAAATTCACATTTAGACATCTTAACATAAAGCTTCTCCTTCCTCAGTACATCTAAAACTTTCTTCACATGTACAATGTGTTCCTCCCAGGTTTTTCTAAACACAAGGATGTCATCCAGGTATATAATTACAAAATCATCAATGAATTGTCGAAAGACATCATTCATGACCTGCATGAAAGTAGCAAGGGCGTTACATAGCCCGAAAGGCATTACAAGCCATTCATACAAACCCTGTTTTGTTTTAAACGTTGTTTTCCAAGCATCATTTTCAGCAACTCGGATTTAATGATACCCACTACGCAGATCCAGTTTAGTAAAGTAAATTGCATGTTTCAACTGATCAAGCAAATCATCAATGCGAGGAAGAGGATACCTATTTTTAATGGTGATTTTGTTAAGGGCCCTATAGTCGATCCACATCCTCCAAGACCCATCCTTCTTTGGAACCAAGACTATAGGAGAGCCACAAGGAGAAGTGCTTGGCCAGATGACCCCCTTCTCAATCAGCTCCTGAACCTGCTTCTTGATCTCCTCATTCTACATTACAGACATCTGGTACATGGCTATGTTCAGGAGTGGCACATCCTGCTACAACTGTATCTCATGCTAAATCTCTCTCTTTGGTGGTAACCCTTTCGGATCTTGAAATAAATCATCATACTCAGAAATAATTTCAACTAGTTCAGATTTATGTTTAGGATCACAGCCCTCAAAATATTTAGAGATCTCATCATTTTTCACCTTAACCATCATTAATACAAAAATTTTACTAGCATTTACCAGCCTCTTCATTTGTCCTGCAGAAACTATTGCTAGGTTTGTTATTGTCTTATGTGCTCGTACAATATATTCCACGCCATCTTTAAAAAGATGATACTTATTCTGCTCTCTATAAAATACTGCTTTCTGGTCATACAAATATGGACTCCCAAGTACTATCCCACAAATGTCAAGTGGCACTACATCTAATTCTACCTCATCCATGAAATTTTCAGTAATTGCAAACTTCAATACACATTTCTTTGTAACTTGCAATTGTGTATCATTAGTAACCCAACCAAGAGGATAGGGTTTTTCATGAGGCATAGTAACTAAATGCAATTTCTTAACCACTTCTTCTGATATCAGATTTACTTGTGAACCACTATCAAACAATGTTTCAATCTTTGTGTGATTTGCAATGACGCGAAAATGAAACAGTGCACTTCTATTTTTATCATTTTGCTTAGAAGTAGATGGCATATTTGTACTTGCACTAGAACTTGATTTTGCATCAATGGGAAGTGAGATACCTTTATTCTTACTCTGGATTCCAACAACTGTAACCTTTGTTTCATCACCTGAGTTGGATCCCAAGTCTTGAATAACTGCTGCAGTAGCTTTTTCTTTGCCTTTATCTTTGTTTCCTTCGTACTTCTTTGGCCTTAACTCTGGATGAAGTTTCCAACACTTAGAGACATCATGTCCCTTCTGACAATGCGAACACGTAGGCTTTTCACCCTCTTTCTCAACAGTAGCCATCTTCTTTTTCCCCTTATCTTTACCTTTTGATTTGTTGTCAAATTTAAATGATTTCTTCACAAAAGTATCATTAGCATGCTTCCCCCTAGCTTCTAAATGTGTGGCTTGAACACATACATCATCCAAATTACTGGGGTTAAACATCAACAAAGTATGTCTCAAATAAGAATGCATGCCACCAATGTACTTAAGAAGAGTTTCATGCGTATCTAATGAAACATTCAATGCAAGAGCCCTCTTTCTGAATTCATGAGTATAATCTTGAATATTTTGTCCTTTAACTTGTCTAAATGTTTGCCAATTCATGGTTAATTGTTGAATATGACCCAAAGGATAAAATTGCTTCCTTAATACTTCAATGAATTCATTCTAAACTGAAATAATTTTACCATTCTTTCGGAGATCTTGCTGAATCTTGCTCTCCCACCAAGTAAGAGCCATCCCACTCATCCTTAAAGTGGCCAATTGAATTATGGAAGGGTCATCATTAATGCCCCGCCCCCTGCAATATACTTCAAGCTGCTTGATCCAATTGTCTAACTTTTCAGCATCTAAATCTCCATTATAAATTGGCAATTCAAATTTCACATCCAATTTGAAATAAGGCATATTAGGACTTGCATTATTTGAATGAGAATTATGAGAATAAGAGAAAGTTTGATTAGTATCAAGAGGATCACCATCTCCTCCTTTACCCTTTTCTTCCTTCTTCTTCCTTTCTGCATGCTCATCGAGTAGAAGTTCCATCATGGCTTTCATGCTAATAAAATCCTCCAAGAAATCAGTTTCAGAAATAAGAGATTTATCTTTCTCTTTAGATTCATCTCCTTCCCCTCGTGGGGAAGACATGGTTCTTGACAATGTTCTCCTTGAGCCAATCTCAGGATCCCCTTCGATTAATTCTCCTTCACCACACTTTAATCTGGACCTGGTGAGCATTCACAAACTTGCACAAGCAGTTAACCTGCTCTGATACCATAACATGATCCGTCGAATCTCAACTTATGTGCATTAAAAGTTTGAAAAGAAATGATGTACTTGTTTACTTATTCATGAATTAACATCAATATAAACAATTGAATGTTGTAATCTGAAATAAAAGAAAACTGTAACACAGAAACAAGAAAACAGAAAAGGAAATCAGAAATTGAGAGTCACACACAGAAGTTGTTAACGGAGTTCACCCCCTTCACTGGGCTACGTCTCCGGGTCCCTCTCCAATGGGTACCGATCCAATTATTACCTTCAAAATGGTACAAAATGGTTCTGGAATCAACTTCAGCAACTGTAAACAGAATGCTATACAAAGCCTTCAAGACTACACTTCTGGAAATTACAAAATGGCCTTCAAAAGGCAAAGAATCCACTTAATAACATAGTACAGTCGACTTTGAAAAACAACAGCATCTGGACACTTCACAGCGAAACTCTCCTCCTCTTCACTGGCTGAATCTCTGGTTATAAAGCTGCAAGTCGTACGTTCAAACCCGAGCTTGGTGCTTCTGTTCTATCTCTGCAAGATTCTCCTAATAGAAAAATGATGCTCTATGCTCTAAACAAGCTGAATCTCCCCTAAATGTGGCCAGAATCGCCTTTATTAAAGCGTTCAGTCGGAGGCTAAGTAACGGGTTCGACTCATTTTATCATCACAGCTGTTATCTTCTTCATTATCGTTACAGCCATAAACTAAAACTGAACCATGCAATCCCGCCAAATCACTGCACAAACGTTATGTTACCACGATGTTCCATATCCCCGAAATGTTGCAAAAGGATGTTCATATGCTATACTCTTGACCCGCCAAACGTTACACATCAAATGTTGTCCTTTATACCATATATGGTATTGCAAAACCTCACGAGTTGTTCCATAAAACTATACCAAACCATGCACAAAACGTTACAAATGCCAAACGTTACCCATACCATGTTATCCACTACTAAATGTGGCGATGGTTCTGTTTCCTGTTAAATGTTACAACCCGCCAAACAATGGATATAAATGGAACTCCGCCAAAACGTTGACTAACCACATTAAAAATGGAATATCCACCATATGTTCCGCCAAACTTTGCCATTTAATGTGACATTGCAACCGCCACACAATATAACGTAACCGTCGGCTTACCGCGCACCTAATGCGATAACCATTTGATGTTACCATTTTAACTGCGCGGGCTTTGCCACAAATGTTAAGGGATGGTCGCTAACCGTTGCAATATGGGATGGTCACATATAATGTTTCACATATAATGTTACAATAACCCATCAGCTGTGACCACTTAACCGCCAACTTAACTGCGCGGGCTGTTCACATATATTTCAACTCTTGACCATATACATATATGTTATGGTTATCATATATCGTGCGGATTTAGGTTATAATACAGCATATTATATCATATGATATTCTTGTGCACCGAATGTTGAGCATATACATTGGATGTTACAACATATAGTAAAGCTTAGTGCTCGCACTATGTGATAACACATCTCGTGAACTTTGGTTAGGATATAATATATCATATATTATATATGTGGAACATTGCACCGATTAGCATATGGATGAAACATTTGTATAGTTTAGTTTAGTCATGTGACTCATGCGCATAGCATTCTCTATGCATGAAATGACCATATGAAATAACCATTGTACCATATATTGAATCAGTATATCTTTGAAGACGAATAACCCATTTGGATCATGGGATCATCTTATAACAAGCTAATGCAACCATTATACAAAATCTCATCAAATATTAACCTAGAAATGTAGTAATATATTTATGGAAACAGTTAGATAACTTGGAGCAGACTCACATGTTTTTTTCATTGGAAAAAACCATAGTTTTATCCATATTAAGATACAAAGTACATTATGTAACTTGGCTTCTTGAATTCGTCCAACCCTTTTACTACTTGGGAGAAAGTAATTATACTTATAAAACCAGACCCCTTCTTCTTCAATGACATGGAACTCTTTCCCTCATAGAGTATCTCTCCTATTTGCGAATGGAAAGCACGTAAAATACTAGTAATACTCTCCACAGGCTTCCATTCTTCAATATCATAAATGCACAAACCTACACAAAAAAATGTAAACCACATATTAAGTATCCATCTAAGCTAGGGAATTCATATTTTAATACTCATATACACAATTTATAAAAAAAAATTCAATGCGTATAAAATGATGAGCCCTTACAATTTAGTCCAATTTGAGGAAAATTTTCTTGTTTGGAAACATATTCTTTGAGGATTTCCTTGCGTTCATACACATGAGCTATGACCACCTTCTCCATTATTTCATCCTGTTGGCTCCGCTTAAAAGCCCTTACTAAACCTTTCCAAGGGGATTTTAAATTATCTAGTCTTTTTTTTTTCCCAAATATGATTCCTTGATGGTTGCAAAGTAACCCAAGATCCAATGGAAACCTGTAGCGTTATCTAGTTACCCATTTCATCCTTTGTATCTCAACTATAATAGTTTCCAACTTTCTGGAAGATCTACGAGTGTCCATGTCACTGCAAGAAAGATACAAAGGATCCATAGGAAAAAGTTAACAAAAAATTATACCTGGGTTTTGCTAGTTCCCACTATGTAGAATGTACCATCTATATTCAATGTCTAAGTATGCTCACATGGACTTGTAAACAAAAAATATTGATGAACCAACCTAGTACCTAGCCTTTCTTCGTTGCAATTATTCTTTCTTTTGTGTGATTATTTGTTGAGCTAACGTAAAAATTGTTGCAACAATTGAGAGAGATTATGATATCATGAGGGTTCTTGAAATGGAAAGAATGCAAGCAGGACCATGTTCATGTGTGCCGATGAGGTTATACAATCCCCAACCCACCACAGGAAGAGAGGGAGAGCCCCTGCAGACAAGGAAAAAAAGCGTATTAAAAGGTACTCTCTCAAGACCTTGGTTTGAGGGATCTGTATCTATATGTAAGAGGTCTCAAGGCCCAAAACCCCAAGGCCTTATTATGCTACTGAGTTTTGTATCAAAATATGACAAAATTGATGATAGTGGGTACCTTGTTGGAGACCCCGGTTTGGTATTTTAGTTAATGATCCATAATCATGTTTGTTCATGTTTAACAAGCTTGAGTTCAATATATGTAATGGTCCTTTTCCCTCTTTGTTGCAATTTTTTTTCAATTCAGTTGACCCATGTATTGCTATGCATAGAGGAAAAAGGAAGACATTCATCCACTAAGCCTATGGGGGAAAGAAAGAGAGCATATGCCAAGCCAATTCTAATACTCCAAATGTACCGATGCTCATAAATTATGCTATGATGCTTTGCATCTTTTTCCAGCTTGTGATGGGGTTGAAGAATTGTGAAGGGTTGGGTGGAACAGAGAGATCTTATTGGAGAGGGATCTTTTTTACTCGTCCATCTTTTCTCATCTGACCCAAAGAAAACATGGATACAACATCTTCGAGGAATTTACATATTTTGAGTGGGAAATCAAAGTCACTTTTACAGGGGTTGTTAGGGAAAACACTGCTAGTATGGAGGAGACCAATGAAAAGATAGCTAGCTAGAGCCAACTACTAAAACAAAAATTTGAGTGAGATGATAAAAAATGGGACTTGGTAATGAGAATGATGAAGTAAATCAAGGTTGCAATGCAATAACCAAGCAAGAAAACAGAAAATTAACTAGGATAATAAAAAATGAGAGTCTGTAATGGTAATGATAATGTAAATAAAGGTTGCAATGAACACAACCCATAAACCAGAGGAAGGGATTCTGGGAAGTAGACTTAAGAAAAGATGCATAAAAAAATAAAAAATGAGAGTTTGTAAATGGTAATAATAAAGTAAATAAAGGTTTTAATGAAGTAACCCAACACAACCCAGGAGGGGCTTCTGGGCAGGAGACCTAAGGATCCATAACATGCTTTAGGTCGTTGAGTTCATTGTGGATGACATGACACCAAGGTCATGTCTGAGCACAACCTTACCAAGTTTAGGGTCAACTAATAGTTGGGAATGGGTCAATCTATTGTGGAATCAAAAGAATCCTATCTGGACAGTTTCTTGGTTCTTGAAAATCAGGGAAGAAAGTTTGTTTATCATGTTTTTCTATTAGTTTTTATACTAGTGTTTAAAATTAATATATACTACCATTTCACATATGTCAACAAATGAAGTAGAATTTTGGAAATGTTTACAAGACTAGAAAATCATCTTGTGACCAACATATAGTGAAAGAACAACTATAAAATCCTCCTACAACTAACATATATATCAGGATCACGAAAGAAGTTCATCGAATGTTACGATAAATAATTTGAGGAAAATCACTGATGGAATGATGGACAAAGAAGAGGAATTTGTAGGCTTTAACAAATGGTCGGATCTATCATTCAAGAAAGTTTGTGGAACCACTTTTATCAGGTAAGAAATTCTTCCAAATTTCTCTAAGCCCAAATTATTTGACTACTAGCCAGATGATATATCACTTTTCTTCCTAAAAGCAAGATTGATGGAGATAGAATTGGTTCAAGTCTCTGGCCACTAGGATGGATATGTTCTTTCATTGGACTACATGTTTAATCCGTAAAAGAAGAAGGCCAATAAGTGGCCCCTATGGGTGAAAATTCCTTTTATACATTGGAATTTTTGGTAGGAAAGATTTTAAGGTAAGGGGAGATACGATAATTAGATTCATCTTTGTGGATGAAAAATATGAAAAAAAATGGAAGGAGCATCCACTGCTAAGGAATTTGTGGAATTAGATCTAGGGGATGGGGTTTTGGGTGGTGTTGACATAGAGTTTGGAGAGATGTCATTTCAACAAACCTTGGACTATGTTAATATGCCTTTCAAGGTTAGCACGTGTAAAAAATATGGCCGTCTAAAATATTCATTCCTTGAAAGAGAGGAAGAGGAGCCCTTGGAAAAATTGTGTGTCTACCATATGAAATGTATGGTAGAAGCACCCTTAGGGGTGATTGGAAATAGAAGTTGGTTACCAACAGTTTTCCACACATAAATCATTGCTGCAGGGTATCATTACCAATTGAATATTTGAGTATATAATCAGAAAAAAAAAAACAGGTGCATGTTTCCCATAAAGGAAATTGAATAGGCTTATGTGTTGTTGAGTGATGACACATGGATATTGGTGGTTTGTTTGAGTATTTTTTTGGTTGTAGTACTATTAGGCACAATATTGGTATCGGTAACCAATGACTGCAACATGTAGAATAAGTGCAATTTGAAGATTGTTTCTAGATATTTGACACTTAGAGACAATGGTGTTATCATGGATTTGCATTCCACAACTTGCTGAAATATACCATGTGGTTATTCCTAACAGTGATGTGTGATTACCCTTAGCAGCGACGGACATGATTATCTTGAGAAGAGAATGTGTAGATTGTCTTTTCTTGGTAGTGTGTTTAAGATATAGAAAGTATTTGATGCAGAGTTTGTTAAGTTTAATATTAATTGTTTCATCATTCCATATATAACTAGGTTGAATTAGTCCTAATTGTGTTTTTGGCTTCTATATCAGTGGATGGGAGATTGCTTTGCAGGGTGATATGGAAAATTCCTAAGCACTAGGTGACTGTTGTCCTATGTCAGTTTTCCCAAATTTTTAACATAATATCATTGAGTTATGATCGTTACCTAAGAATGATATCTATCCAGTTGAGCACTGAATAGAATGACCACACTTCATTGGATGTTCGTAGATGGATAGATGGTTTTTTGGGGTTGTTTTGGTAATGTTTCTCATGCTCTCTTAAAGTGATATTTTAGATCTCGCTCCCTTTTCAGCCTCCTGCAACTCAGATGTCCCACTGCGTGATTTTGTTAAAGTGCTAGATCTTAATCTGAACTAGACGTTGTCTCTTTCCTCTTCCCCTGTGAAAGTTGAAATTTTTTGAATAGTTTGTTGTTAGAGAGTCCATATTCAACAAAACATTTTCAATTTAATTCAATTACAACTTTCACAATTCAATTATATGCACCTCCACGCAATTCAATTACAACTTTCACAATTCAGTTGGAGGTCGTGGGTGCCCCTTGAGACCGTATGTAAGCTATATGGATTGTATGTTGCCTCTCACTTCCACATGTAGCTAGGTTGGAGAATATTTGCATTGGACCTTGAAATTAGTGGGACTCATGATTAAATGAAAACATAAACTATCCACTTTCTCCTTTAAGTAGATTGCGGTTCATATATTATGACATGTCGTGGATTTATCTCATCTCCTATGCACTTTTGAAGACAATTTACATAAATATTTTAATTACTTGTGTTGTAAGTGACTAAAAACTTTAAATACTTGTGTTTTAAGTGACTAAAATTTTGAATATATACACAAGGTTTGGAAGTGAGTCCCTCCCAAAATCAAATGAATGGCATTACAAAGATATATTTTTGTAATTTTTTATATGAGAATATGAGCATAATATTTGAAGGTGGGATGATCTCAAAGCAAGCGAATGTCTATCTATTAAGTTGATTTTTTTTCTAAATATTATAATGTAGTGTAATTCGAGCACAAGTTATTAGTGGAGTTTAATATTATACTTTGCAGCATAGTCTTGAAAATATTAACAAAAATTACAAGGCATTGTAAATTTATCAAAAAATTGTATTGGTGAAATGGGTAGGATTTTATAAACCCACTATTTACGAGTCATATTGTATCAAAGCATAAATGTGAACATACTTATAGATACTTGTATGGTAATCCTTTGTAATGAATATAGACAATTTTGACAAGCATTGCTACTAGGCCTACTATTATATCCTAAGTTGGAAGTTCTCCATCCTTGATGACACTTGCATGATGACAATTCAAATGTTGATTGTTGCTCACACAAAATATCAATATGGATGGAAGAGATTTTATTTGGTGTTTGATGCATTGTCTTCAGTCATTCATATATTCCCTAGCTCTTTGGACCCTTATTACTAAGTTTTTACCTTTGTAATTGAATATTATGACAAAATCAATCTGAACGAACTGACAACAAGCTATGTTTTATTGAAATCACTCCTTGACTTTACATTGCAAGAAATTTTCACTAAAAATACCAAAAATATATATATATATAATTTGAGATCTAGGGTAGTTTGGGTGGTTTTGGAATTGCCCATTAGTTACAACTTCTCACATTTGACTATGTCTATCTCCATATACTATACAAACAAGGGAGATAGATTATGAAAAGGAATCTTAGATGAAGTACTATTATGTTGGAGGAATCATCACTCTATTTCCCTTGTCATTTATTCCCTAGTTTCTCTAAAACCATTATGCATATGAGTTATGGTTGGGACTTTTGGAGAAGAGAAGCAGGAGATCCAGAGTCAAGGTTTCATGACATAATAGTAATAAGGTTCTTGGACTAAATATTAGGAGAAAATATCAACGATTCAAGGAATGATTATACCAACCTTCTTAAAAAGGTGCATTTAGTTCCTCTTCCTAAACATCAAAATTTTGGAATTTTGCATCAACAACATCAAACCATAGAAAAATTTAGTTGGGATTTTGTAGTAACAACATAAGTGGCAATGAAGACTTTCATACATCTTGGATATATGAAACGGGACGTGGGTTTGATGGTGCTATGATTAATTTTATTGTTAACTAGATTGTCGCCTAATGCCTCGTGTTTGTTGTTAGTATTATGACTTTGAAAGTAACCTTCCAAATAAAATAGTTGGGTGGGGTTAATTCATAATGAACCATAGTGAATTAGTAAGAGGGTTCATACCCATCCTTTAAGTCCATTTTTACTAACATAATATCTTGTTGATTTCTTTGAATGTGACACTGCATGATAGTACTGTCAAATCCAAGTGTTCTTTTCTTATTTTCATCCTCTTCAATGTTGAGAAACTAGTCATGCAAAGTGACCATTAAATAGCCATATTACTTTGCTCCCTTGTGAAGAAAATGCACAAAATCCTTCTTGCCGCTTTTTCAATGGACCTGTTTTCCTTGGAACATAAATGAGAAAATTTGTTTTGTATTAACATAGTCAATATGTTTATTTGTTTAAAAGAATACATAAACAAGAACTTTGGCCATATAATGTAATCATTGTTGGTTATTCCTATATTTTCCATCCCCTTGAGTACTTGGAATTCTTCAATGAAATGCAAGTCCTACACATAAATCCCAATTCAATTGTCATGGCTAGTGTTATGCCTACATCAGCAAGTTTATTGTATGTGGAAAAATGTAAGAAGATTGATGGAATGGAATCATTATTGGTTATTCCCGTATTATTCATCCCCATGAATTCTTGATATTCTTCAATGAAATATAAATTGTATTGCGAGGTAAAACCAAATCAATCACCGTGGTTTGTGTTCTTACTACATTTGTAGAATAATATCTATGGAACAAGGTAAGAACATTGCCATAATGGCTATGGAATAATGGTTATATGGAATGTATGTTGCCTCTCACTTCCACATTTAGCTGGGTTGGAGCATATTTTCATTGGACCTTACAATTAGTGGAACTCATGATTAAATGAAAACATAAACTATCCACTTTCTCCTTTAAGTAAATTGTGGTTCATCTATTATTACATGTCATGGATTTATCTCATCTCCTATGCACTTTTGAAGCCAATTCACATATATATTTTAATTACGTGTGTTGTAAGTGACTGAAAAATTTTAATTACTTGTCTTTTAGGTGACTAAAAGTTTGAATATATACACATGAGATTTGGAAGTGAGTCCCTCCCAAAATCAAATGAATGACATTACAAAGATATATTTTTGTAATTTTTTATGTGAGAATATGAGCATAATATTTGAAGGTGGGATGATTTCAAAGCAAGTGAATGTCTATTAAGTTGATTTTTTTCCAAATATTATAATGTAGTGTAATTTGAGAACAAGTTATTAGTGGAGTTTAATATTATACTTTGTATCTCAGTCTTGAAAATATTGACAAAAATTGCAAGGTATTGTAAATTTATCAAAAATTTGTATAGGCGAAATGGGTAGGATTTTATAAACTCATTATTTATGAATCATATTGTATAAAAGCATAACTGTGAACATACTTAGAGATACCTGTATGGTAATCAATTGTAATGAATATAGACAAATTTGACATGCATTGCTATTAGGCCTATTGTTATAGCCTAAATTGGAACTTCTCCATCTGTGATGACACTTGCATGACGACACTTCAAATGTTTACTGTTGATCACAAAAATGTCGATATGGATGGAAGAGCTTTGATTTGGTGGTTGATGCATTGTCCTTGGTCATTCAGATATTCCCTAGCTCTTTTGACACTTATTACTGGGTTTTGATCTTTGTAATTGAGTATTATGACAAAATCACTCCTAATCAACTGACAACAATCTATGTTTTATTGAAACCACTCCTTCCCTTTACATTGCAAGAAATTTTCCTTAAAAATACCAAAAATATATATATAATTTGAAATTCATGGTAGTTTGGGTGAATTTTGGTGGTTTTGGAACTACCCCATCTGTTACAACTTCTGTCATTTGACTATGTATTTCTCCATATACGATACAAAAAAAGAGGTATGCTATGAGGAATCTTAGACGAAGTACTATTATGTTGGAGGAATCATCACTCTATTTCCCTTGTCATTTATGCCCTATTTTCTCTAAAACCCTTATGCATATGAGCTGTGGTTAGCACTTTTGGAGAAGAGAAGCAGGAGATCCAGAGTAAAGGTTTCATGACATTCCAGGAAAGGAAAATGTTCTTGGACTAAATATTAGGATAAAATATCAAGGATTCAAGGAATTCTTAGACCAACCTTCTTAAAAAGGTGCATTTAGTTCCTCTTTCTAAACATCAAACTTTTGGAATTGTGCATAACAACATAAAACCATAGAAAAATTTAGTTGGTAATTTGTAGCAACAACATAAGTGGCAATCAAGACTTTCATATATGTTGGATATATGAAACGGGACATAGGTTTGATGGCACTATGATTAATTTTATTATTATTTAAATTGTCACCTAATGCCTCTTGTTTTTTGTTAGTATTATGACTTTGAAAGTAATCTTCCAACTAAAAAAGTTGTGTTGGGTTAATTCATAACAAACCATATTGAATTAGTAAGAGGGCTCATACCCATCCTTTAGTTCCATTTTTACTAACATAGTATCTTGTTGCATTCTTTGAATGTAACACTACATTATAGTACTGATGAATCGAAGTGTTATTTTATTACTTGCCTCCTCTTCAATGTTGATAAACTACTCATGAAAAGTGACCATGAACAAGCTAAATTACTTTTCTCCCTTGTGAAGAAAATGCATCAAATCCTTCTTGCCACTTTTTCGATGGAATTGTTTGCATTGGAACATAAATGAGAATAAGATTTTTGTACTAACACAGTCAAGATGTTTATTTGTTTAAAGTAATACCTAAACAATAACTTTGGCCATGGAATGTAAACATTGTTGGCGATTCCTATATTTTCCATCCCCTTGAGTACTTGGCATTCTTCAATGAAATGCAAGTCCTACACATAAATCCCAATTCAATTGTCATGGCTAGTGTTATGCCTACATCGGCAAGTTTATTGGATATGGAAAAAGGTAAGAATATTGATGGAATGAAATCATTATTGGTTATTCCCATGTTATTCATCCCCATGAAGCCTTGATATTCGTCAATGAAACATAAGTTGTCTTGGGAAGTAAAACCAACACAATCACCGTGGTTAGTTTTCTTACTACATGTGTAGAATCATGGCTATGGAACAAGGTAAGAACATTGTCAAGTTAAGGTGATGTCCAAATTTCTATTGTCATGTACAATGAGCATTCAAAGAAAACATGGAGAAACATTAATGTTTAATGTTAAGGGTTCCAAGAAAGTTAGGACATCAATCATCATTACAAATTTGAATAGGTCCTCTCATTAAGAGACATGCCCACACATTCGCAGAGTTTATCTTGAGTATAGTTTGGTCAATGGGGAACAACACATCTCAGTTTACTTGTATGGAAACTATTAAAATGGAACCTTATGGAGCTAAAAACTACCTTTTGTGAAAATAAACCAAAGAGGAAAATGAGTCAACCTCATGATATAACCAATCAAGTGTGAAATCAAGCGAAATAAGCTAAGGTCTTGATTCAAATAGTCCCCAAATTTCAAAGAAGGTCAAAATAGATGTTAAATGGATATAATCAACCTTTATGTGTGCACAAGTGGAGTGCTTCATCAGAGGGGTGCCTCTATGTAACGATATAACAATGTATGTGTTAAAATAACCCTCAAATGGGCTGGGCCATTCTTAGTAGGGGGATAAAACAACATCACATCACCTTAAATATGACAATAGGTCATGATAAAACCATAGAAAAAAGGGGTGCATATTCTTGGAACTCTTCCATAACATAACATCTGTTGGGCAAGGAAAAGTGCATAAGGAAGAATTCGATGCACAAAAGGAAAAGAGGGCATGTGATGGAGAAAAGCAGGTAAAGGAAGAAGCGGGAGCGTAGAGCAGAGGAAGCTGCGATGAGGAAAGGAAGATCTGAGTCGGTCGAAGAGGCAGGTAGAAGAGTTAAACTAGAATAGGTACAAATCAACAAAAGGCTGTAGAAGGACAAACCAACAGAAGACCAAGAACCATTTTGCGGCTAGTTATGACTAGTACAGAAGGTTGAAAGATGTTTCAATGGCTAGTTAAAGCGGTGGTTAATGTCATGAAGGAATTTTGCAGCCAGCTAGTCCTATCATTAATGTAATCGAAGATATTTTATAGCTACTTGTATCTGTAATAGCTGAGTTGTACACAGTCCCCTGTGCGGTCTTGTAAATATTATAAATAGGAGGAGCCCGTTCTGTATAAGGGTTTGGTAAGTTAGACACAATTAGAAGTTGAAGTGTTGTCGAATCATAAGAGGATTCTAGTAGAATTAGAAGGTTGTTGAGCCGCAGATATGCAGCTGAGTGCATAGAGTGTTAGTAGAAGTGATCTGTAGCTAAGTGTGCAAATAGCCAAGTAGAAGAGTCAATCCAGGTTGTGTGCGGATCAGTAGGAGTAGATAGAAGCAATAAACTAGAGAGCATGAGAGTAAGAAAATTGAGTCGAAAAGACATATATTAAGAACAGTCTACAAGTCACAGACTGCAAGGTGATTAATATATTTCTCAAGCTAAATAAAGAGCACCTTGGTGTTTTTTCCTAGATGGGTTTCTACATTATTTCCTGTGTCGAATGAATAAATTTTGAAGGCTTATGTGAATGCTTCTTTCCTTTATATTGTTACAGTTACTGTTGAATGTATGTCACAATATTACCAATCAGTGAATGTTTGAAATTTAAAGCATTGCCAACATGTTGTGTATAATTTCCTGGTTAAATATGCTAAATTATAATATAAATCGCACCCTGTTCAGTATATGTAAGGAATCATCTTTTCCGCACAGTTGCACCGGTTGTTACGTGGATAAGGACAAGGTTGTGTGGCCATCAGTTATGGCACGTGGTTGCACCTATGTTACATAGTAATAGACTCCATCCTCCTATCTTTGTTGAGCACCTTGGTCACGCACCAAGGGAATATAATCCCTCTCCAACTGCGAAAACATGGTTATGGAAGTTACACATTAAGATATATCAGGTGAGACTGATCCTTCCTCGTGGGTGTTGTCGACTGAGCTTGCTCTGTTTGGTTGACGTCTTGTGGTGTTTTGTTGTTATTGTGTTGCTGTTGAACCTTGGGTCGCGTAAGTAAGGATATAGAGCCCAACAAACAAATCTATTGTCGGGACTATTAATCATTTGAGTCAAGGAAAATGTTGTGTGATCCGATAAAGAACAAAATAGAGGACTAGCTGGAGTCTAATACGCTAGCATTTGCGCAAGAAGAGAGAGTAGGATCATGGTTGAGTGCACAAAACTGGTTAGACTGGTACATATATTCTGACATTCAAGAGATCTTCTTTGCAGAGTTTCCCATCGTTCTACACAAGTGGTTGGCAAGGTTGGAAAATCAACAGACAAATTTCCATAGAAAGGAAGCATTTGAGTGGAGCAATCAGTTGGTTCACAAGATAACCAGTGTAAGTAACCTCATCTCTAGAGCTGTCGATTTTTGGGTCAATAGTATTTTTTAAGGGTATATTACTGAGTTTGAAGTAGAGACTATAACTTCATATAGCGAGGTTGAAAGAATTTTTTTACAAGGTACCTGAAGAAGGTATTTGTTATCTATCAGCACATGGATCAAGATGCTAGTTTATGAGCATCTTGCACTTATGTATTTAAGTCGTGCACCTAGGAACAAGGCTATGTCGTAGACAACCTATCAAGAAAATGGGAAATGCTTAGTTGAGATGTTCCCAGGAAGTACAGAACCTGAACTAGAATATGGAGTCCTAAGGAGTGCAAGGAGACTCAGATCGAGGAAAAGAAGAAATACAGAGGAAGGTCGAAGAGCTCCTAGTCTGTTTGAGGAGATTGAGCATGAACTTTGGTCATAGCTAGATGAGGAGTGTTATAACAAAGAGGAAGAGTATCAACCAATATATAAAGCAGAAAAGTCAGTAGAATATGTGTAGACACCAAGATCAAGGCGCAACTACATCACACCAGGAGTCTTTCCAGAGGTAAGGTCTAGAGTCTCATCTCCTAAAAGCTTTATTAATACTGATAGTGATAGTACTGCAACTAGCATGTAGGAAGGTACACCTCTAGTAGAGTATTCATCAGGTAACCTTAATGCCAAATCAATGGCCATGGAAGATATTATACTACCCACATTCAATGGGAATAGAAAAAAACATACAGATCAGCACTGGTTCCTCTATGAAGTTGTTTGGATGGTTCACCTAGTTCATAACGTGAACCTAAAGAAAGCGCAGATGATCACGACTTTGAGGGGTCGTGCGCTGGACTGGTTTATGAATTTCTGTGTAGTACAGCCAGAATCCCCACAGAATACCCTTGAATAAATACGAATCGCAATGATATGTGAGTTCAGAAAACCTAAATATGAGTCACAGTGCATCACCGAGATCAAATAGATAAAACAATCATTGGTAGAGTCTGTATGGGAATTTAACCAGCAATTTAAAACCTTGATGGAAAACGTAAGTTTTCCAAATGTTGGATGTGCAGCATAAAGAGTGGTTTATTGTTGCATTGTTACCACATATTTGAGGCCCATTGATGCAACAAAATACTGTGTCGTAGACAGAAGCGCTAGAATTGGAAATGAAGCTAGAAGCTTTGCCAATCGGCGATGGTGCTGTAGGAATGGTGCAGATTCAGTCGCAGTTGGATAATCTGACGATACAGCTCCAAGATATCAAAAAGGGAAAGGAAGCCCAAGAATATTTATGGTGTACAAAATGTAGAACATATGGACACACCAAAGATAATTGTCAAACCTATATGAACTATATCTCATCAGCTGCACCAAACTCTTTGAGTTCCCAAGCGCTACCCCGGAGCTGCATATGCCAGTCTAAAGGGCATCGCGACAAGGAGTGTCTATACTTGCAAAAGGTTGTAAGTACCACAACAAGAATTTTCTATAAATTTTGTAAGTCGGTAGGCCATGAAGAGAAGGATTGCAGAGCATACCAACTCCCAAAGGAAAAGACGATGGAAACCTACTTAATGAATAATGAGGAGTACGATCTAGTTGAACTAGTGCAAGCATCCTATAATCCTATTTATTTCCCACCTAGTCAATATCAGAACCCATATCAGCCACAGTATGTGCCTCGGAGTTAGTATGTACCACACAAACAATATCAGCTACCATACCAACAGAACCAATACTCACCTCAGCAACAGAACCCACAGGGAAGGGGTGGTGGAAATATCAGAGGTCGAGGAGTAGGAGGACTTGGAAAAGGAAGAGGTCAGGTTACATGCTATAACTGTGGACACTTGGGTCACTATGCCATAGATTTCCAACAACCTGCAAAGACGTGTTGATATTGTAAAGCGCAGGACCACAATGTGCAGCAATGTCCTCAGTCGATTGCGAAGTGGTAGGCTAGGACCATCAGAGGTACTTACCTTGTACAGAATCTGAACTCAAGTTCAAATCCTAACTTGAACATTCAAATGATTACTACTGAGCCAAGAGATCCAATTTTTGTCATTGTAACATGAGGAGGTGCTGCGACCGGAGTTGATCAAGAAACCTCGCAAGAACAACTGCAGCCAAAGGTGCGACCTGCAGCATAGAATAAAGTACCATTCAATGTTCAAAAATAGAAGCAAGTCTTTTTGGACATATGATCAGAGTTTGTAGATCAAGAAAAACCATTGACTTCAGGTGAAGTCAAGGAGATGCTTGAACACTTCCAACAACTATTCCAAAAGAAAAACTCGAAAAAGGTTAGTAAGATTAAATATTTTCTTTCAAGTTGCTTAGCGCTAATTTTGGATAAAGATGCTATCACAAAACTACAAGAACTGTAGAAGAAACCCCAAAAGAGTTGCAACTAGAAAGGAGAGTTAACTAGGTTAAAAAGGAATTTAAAACTGGGCATGAGTTAAGGATGACTGCGCAGATAGGCGACTATGACATGGATTACATCATTTTAGACCTGGGCTCGAACGTCAATATTTTGACATGATAGACTTGGGAGAGTATCATAAAGTCACGCTTGGACTAGTCTCCTATCTAGCTGCGACTTAAAAATTAGGAAATGGTCCTACCAATTGGTCGGTTGAGCCAATTTATTGTCGACATTGTAGGGTGGAGCACATTTGTTGACTTTGTAGTCATTAACATCGTCGATGACACAAACCCATATCTAATGCTACTGGGGATAGATTGGTCCATAGGAAATCAAAACATTATAAATTTCAAGAAAAGGATACTCTCATTCAAAGATAATGAGATAAGAGTGGTGTCTCCCATCGATCCATTGGAGGGACAAAGATACGTCGAGCTTGTCTACAATTAGGGACATGGCGATTATCTCGACTAGATATACAATGTCACTACCTTACAAGAATATTATCAATCCGACAATAGATTGAAACTTGAGCTAGAAGAGTTCTAGTTCATGCGCATCCAACTCGGGGGAGGCCATCAAGAATTGGAAAAACTGGTTGGATGAGGTCTCTATGAGGAGGTGCACCAAAATCACAAGGTCTGTGCGATGGGTGGAGAACAAGCTATGAGAGATTATCACCTATGAGGGTTTACCTAACCTGGCGACCTTCTTAAGTGAGTTTGAAGGACTTGTAACAGAACCGTAGTGGTTTTCTGCACTAGACCATGTACTAAATGCTACGCCCGCTTGATGGTGGGGTACATACAAGAAGTCCATATCAGAATGGCCACAGTGTAGAAGATTGATGGAATCTAGATTCGATGAATATGTCACCACTGTGATTCATAAGTACACAGGGTTTTCAAACCCTGTCAAGCACATAAATTAGTGTCACACCGCATTTTTAGAAAACCCACATCAGGAATGGGTCCATCATTTCGTTCACACATCAGAAATGACACCCCGAAGCTGGTATACATATATGGAGTTGCAACAAGGAATATAGGATTGGGAAGACATAGCTAAATAGTTCACACACACCTTTGAATTTTCTGATGAGCAACCTATAGTTGATTTTGCACTTCAAATGATAAAGGAGAAAATATTTTCTAAAATCCATGTCGAAGAGGCAAATTCCCACCCGTCCAACGTGACTATCTAGCAATGGATGGACTGCTATAATCTATCTAGAGACCCACATGATGATCCAACTAACATAAACATAGCAAAATCAGAGAGCATGCGCATAGTTAAAGGAATTGGTATTTCAAGTGACAAGTTCCTCAAGCCACTAAAAACCAAGAAAGTAAACATTGGGTTGCCAGAGAACCAGAAGTTCGCCAACATAGGAGATTATTGGAATGAAGAGACAGTCGCGAAGATCACAGACTTCCTACATGAGTATTAGGACCTATTTCCTACCAGTTTCTCATAGATGAAGGGAATAGTCGACGACCTAGGAGAGATGAAAATACCCCTGAAACCAGACACTAATCTAGAAAAACAGTGCTAGTATAGAATGAATCCAAGGTACAAAGAGAAGGTAAAAGAAGAATTGGGTCGCATTCTCAATGCAGGAATCATTGTACCTGTCTGTCGAGGAATCATAGTGGATCATCCCTATAGTGATCAAGGATAAGAAGAAAACTGGAGAAGTTAGGATCTGTGTCGACCAAAGGAAGATAAAAGATACATGTATGCATGATCCATTCCCAACACCATTTATAGATTAAGTACTAGAAAGCGTCGGAGGACAACAGATGTATTCATTCACTGACGGCTTCTCTAGCTACCATCAAGTCAGGATCGCAAAGGAGGATCGCGAAGGAGAATGCACCTACTATATTTTTTTCTAGAATAGTAGTTTTTGCTTTTAAAGATTTCATTCATAAATTTATTGAGGTCTACTTTGATGATTGGATTGTATTTGGTCTAATAAGAGACCATATTGAGAGTTTGTGTGTGATGTTGGGACGTTGTCTCCAGTATCAAATCATGATTAATTCCAAAAAATGTATTTTTTGAGAACCATTTGGTGTGATGTTGGGTCACGTTGTCTTTCATGATGGAATTTTGGTCGACCCAAAAAACTTTGCAATTATCCTTGACCTACCACCACCCACATTAGTCATGCAACTCATATCAATGCTAGGACACACATGTTACTACATGAAGTTCATCAGAGGATATGCATAGATCACTGCACCTATGGAAAAGTTGTTGAAGAAAGATCCAAAGTTTCAGTGGATGGAACCTTGTCAAGAAATCCTGGATAAATTAAAGAAAAAGATGGCCACCGCACCAATACTCATGTTTCCAAACTGGAAGAAGGAGTTCCATGTTTGTTGATACATCGTTTGTCGTGCTTGACATAGTCTTGACACAACCAGAAGAGGGTGCGCTTGACCACCCCATTTCTTTTTCTAGCAGGAAACTGTCAATGACAGAGAAAAATTACAGTACAACAGAGAGAGAACGCCTCGCTATGGTCTATGTGCTTCAAAAGTTTTGAAATTATTTGTTGGGTGGACATTTCAAAATTTACACTGATAATTCGACTTTAAAGTACCTGGTCAACAAGCCAGTGTTAGGGGGGAAGATTTGTCGATAGATCCTCCTATTTCAAGAATTTGACTTTGAGGTGATAGATAAACCTGGTCAACTTAATGTCGAGCCATACCACCTGTCATGGATAGAAAGTGGTGAAGAGCCAACCAGTTTGGAGGATAACTTGCCCGGCTCGCAACTATTTGCGATCCACGTGATGGATGATAAGAAAAATGAGTTTAACGCTATCATCCATCTCCTCAGCACGGGTTATGTGCCTGAAGAATTATCCACTAACCAGAAGAAACATTTGTTTTTCAGAGTTGCTGATTATATGTTGATTGCTGGACACCTATACAAGATAGGCGCAGATCAGATACTACATCGATGTGTTTTCGACTATGAGAGACCTTGGGTAATCAACAAAGCACATGTCGGTGTCACATGAGGAAACTATGCAGGAAAGGAAACTGTGCTTAAGGTATTACAAGCAGGACTATGGCCTCCAACCATACATATGGAAACTAAGAGTTTCTATCGGTGTTTTGATATCTTCCAGAGAACAAGATAACCTTCCCATCGCGACGAGATGCCTCTTGCACCGTAGATAAATCTTTAAGCATTTCACAAGTGGGACATTGATTTTGTTCAACCAATCTATCCACCAGGAAAGAGGACTAGCACGTGCTACATTATCACTACGACATACTACTTAACCAGATAGGTAGAATCCACACCTGTTAAATATTTCACCGCTGCGACTACAGTGAAATTTTTGTTTGAAAATGTGGTGACCAAATTTGGCTGTCCAAAAATTCTACTCAGCGACCAAGGTACGCATTTTGTTAACAAAATGATTGCTGAACTTACTGCAGAGTTTCAGATCTAGCATAAGAAGACCACACCCTATCATCCTCAGCCAAATGGAACGGTTGAAGCCTTCAACAAGATTCTGGAGAATGCATTAACCAAAGTATGTAATGTACATCGAGATGACTAGGAAAAGAAAGTTTCAGCTATTCTATGGGTATACCGCACAACTTGCAAGCGATTGACAGGGCACACCCGATTCAGAATGGTGTATGGATAGGAAGATGTTGTGCCAATGGAGTACATCATGCCGAGATTGCAGATTGCTGCAGTGATAGAGATGACCGAAGAAGATGTTGTCGATAAAAGGTTGTTGCAATTTGTTTAGATGGAAGAGGAACGCTTCATTGCAGGATTCCATCAGACTGTCGAGAAGCAAAGGCAGAAAGCATGGCATGATATCCATATCTATGCCAAGACATTCAAATTTGGAGGACTTGTTTTGTTGTATGACAACAAATTCTTCAAACATCTAGGAAAGTTAAAAACGCATTGGATAGGGCCATATATGATCGCACACATCACTGACATGGGTGCAGTAAAACTGCATAAACTAGATGGAACATACATCGCGGGTATGGTGAAAGACAGTCACCTACAACCTTACTATGATGGACGCGGCATTCCTGGTTAATATTTCCCTATGCATGAAAGCAAAAGAGAGAAGAGAACGCAAGGAAACTATTATGTCACACGTCTGTGACAGAAGAAGCTAAAATGTAGGAAAAAGCGAGAATGATAGGCTGACCAACATTAAAACGCAAATATCTGACAAATATTGAGGTGGATATGACATCTAAGTGTCATTAATTCGATGAGATATGAGGAGAATGATGGCATTATTTTTGGTTCCATCAGTCGTCCTCGTCATAACTACCATAACTTCCCTGATAGGTACAGCTCAAAAATCAAGTAGACGAATTGATGAGCAACGAGTCGGCCGAGAATCCCACATGATCAACAAGACCTCGGCCTCCCATCACATGATGATTGAAGGACATGTAGGAACCTATAAATACGGCTTTGTTGTCAAGTTTAAGTTTACTTGCACATGTGAAGAGAGAACCAGAGCTGAGAGTTAACAAAGTTGAAACCTGTAACAGAGAGTGAGCCGAAACTCATGGTCATCGAGATTTCTTGTGCCAGTGATATTTTCGACATAACTGTCGCCCATCCATGTCCGATTAAAGAGGAAATTGAATCACCCTAAGTACAGTATCCCAAGCAAACACCGGAACTAGAATTAATGGCGTGACCAAGAAAGCAACCTATCCCGGTAACCTGTTCGACCCCTATCCCACCCCTTGGTTTAGGCTGTGTGTCAAAACCTGCTTAGAATCCACCAGTTGCAGGTCCACAACTAGTCATGCCACTGAGACAGGATAGAGAGAGAGTGACTAAAGACTCATCCAGAATGCAACTATCGAA
Source organism: Pseudotsuga menziesii (assembly GCA_001517045.1). Taxonomy (NCBI): domain Eukaryota; kingdom Viridiplantae; phylum Streptophyta; class Pinopsida; order Pinales; family Pinaceae; genus Pseudotsuga; species Pseudotsuga menziesii. The sequence goes on from LPNX010106467.1 coordinate 428,275, forward strand.
GATCACCAAGATGCAATTTGAGGACTGCGACACTCGCAAGCAGGTGGGCTTGGAAAGGAGAAACTATATGACTACTATTTTGGCCAAGCCGCTTGCACCCCAACTCTTAGTGTCGATGAAGTGGGCTAGCGATGTTGATAATGTAGGCTTATTAAATTTATTGTTCATGCTACACTTTGGGCACAGCACCCAAGTGGCCACATATGTGAAGTAGCTCCTTGTCTGATTTCACAGAGGATGCTTCTGGCTCGACCAACCCTACCCTATCAACATCGAGATCATCTCGTCGATAACGGGTCTACCAAATACGGGGCATGAAACTTTGCCATATTTGTGCCAGAACAGAGACACCACCAAGATGAAGTAGAAGCATAACCTTCAGCATGGAGGTAAGGAGTTCCTCATTGGCCCCATAGAGGACAATATGGTAAGGTTTGCAACCAGAATATTATCTTGTTACGTAAGATGAGACCTGTAGAGTGCACCACAGGGGTGATAGAAATTTTGGAAAAGTGCACACAAGGAGTAACCTTTAACTGGTCATAGTTCCTATTGAACGAACTAATAGATGATGTAGAGGAGGCGCAAGAGGAACCTAGGGCCAAATTTCATTACTCCTGGTTGCTCATCCTGATCTCTTTCATTCTGTGGTCCAACCTGCCATACTATGACCTGATGGATGTCCTATCACTTTTCCTTAGCGCAAAATATTAGAACCTCTGGGAGGATAAAGAAGACAAGATCCGCTAGACGAACAATAGCATCGAGTTCTTTCTGCATGGAAAGTCCCTACGCGATCTTATCAGGAGGTCTCATAGAGTAGCAGCTACGATGGTACACAGGTATGTGATGTTCATAAACTTTTAGGCTGGTGTACATAACACTATTTTGGAACCGAAGCAGGACTCGGCCAAGCAATCACACCAGGAAGGGTTTAGGATCGCTGATACAGACGTAGACGTAATTATCCAGAAGTGGCCTCAAGAATGGCACAACACACTAGCAGAGCCGATGGATGAAGGAGGAAACCAAGAAGACCCGCTAACTCATGAAGGTGGAAAACGTCGAAGCACCAACTGATGCACAAAATGGTCAAGGATATGGCCAAGAGAATGGTCACGATGATGACTAGTCTGATGGAGAAGGCAATGACGACGGTGATAAGCAAGATGATAAGTTGTTGAGCTCTGATGATGATGACAGTGAGTATAACAAAGATGATGATGATGATGATAAAGATGATGAATATGAGGGAACACCTATTAACAAGGATGTGAAGAAGGCCTATGAAGAGTCACACAGCATAGAGAAGCATCCACATAAGAAGCGCAAAGAAGATAAATTGGCTAACACTGTTAGCTTAGCCGAGGAGGACATAAGCTTGTTGTTCGACGCAATCGCACAAGTGGCCAGGTCCAACTTAGAAGGGATAGGTAAGAAGCAGCTGCGACTGACCTGGGAGCTGGAAGAACACATCAACCAACTGACAGATGCCATAAACGAATTCAAAACCAATGTTGAGGATGAAACTTATGGTGTGGATCCCAGTATCCCATTAGTCACACCAGAGTTGGTGCCGCCAATCAAAGTAGAAATCCAAGCGCGAGTATTGGAGACGGGGACACCTGCGTTCGATAATGTTGTGCATAGATTTGAGACATTGAACATGGACTTATCTAATATCACATTGGATGAATTCTATGTTGTCCAACAATCGGATGCGACCGAGGTACTCCTTAGATAAAATGCAGTGTCATATCAGGAAACCAAGCAGAAAAGAAAGGCGACAATGCGCAAAACCCTCCTTAGAGAAAAGGAGCAGGAAATTGTGACACGGGAACAATTTTGGCTTACACTTGCTGAAGCCATCAAGAGCACCATCACAGAGTTCCCACTAGAAGTAGGCCAAGAAGATGAGGATTCATCTGCTAAGTTTTCTCGGCTGTCACAGATTCATCTGAGGGTTTTGCAAGGATAAGCAAAGGAGAAAAACTGTGCACTAAGGCAGTGGAATTCATTTTTGCGATGTGGGAAGTGCTTCTGGAGGATTAGACTGGCAAAAAGATCAAGGAAAATGCATGGCAAGCTAATGAGAAAATCACCGTGAAAAAGGCAGAGATGAAGAAGTTGCCGCTTAAAGAGAAGGTGACAAAAATGGTTGAGATTAAGCAGCTCCAGTAGGAATTCAAAGCTCTCCGTGGCCAAGAGAGGACTAGGATTGGGGAAGTAGATGTGCATCAGTCCTAAGTAGCATAAGTTAAGGAGTTTCAGGACAAGGTTGGTCCTGTGGCGCAGCCCGCACCGGAAACTTAATTTTTTTCCGAACACTCAAATTTTGCGGAGACATACATTTTTGCTTAGTGGCTTGGGTGGAGGCACATGTGAGTGTTGGGGGCCTGTTGGACCAAGAAAACTGCATAAGGAAGAATCCTTCATGCAAGAAGAAAAGAGGGCGTGTGATGAAGAAAAGCAGGTAAAGGAAGAAACGGGAGCGCAGAGAAGAGGAAGCTACGATGAGGATCGCTACGACGAGGAAAGCCAGATTCGAGTCAATGGAAGAGGCAGGTAGAAGAGTTAAAGAGGAACAGGCACAAACCGGTGGAATACTGCAGAAGGATGAACCGACAGAAAACCAAGGACAGTTTTACGGCTGGTTATAACAAATAAAAAAGGCTGAAAGACCTTTCCCCGGATAGTTAAAGCTGTGGTTAATGTCATGAAGGACTTTTGCGGCCAGTTGGGCTTGTCATCAATGTAATCACATATATTTTGTAGCTACTTGTTTTTGTAATAAATGAGTTGTACTTAGTCAACACTACGCGGTCTTCTAAATATTATAAATAGGAGGAACTCGTTCTCTATAAGGGTTCGGTAAGTTAGACACAGTTAGAAGTAGAATTGTTGTCGACTTAGAAGTAGGGTATTTTTTAAGGATTCTAATATTATAGTAAAGTATAGTATTCTAGGAAATTGTTCTGTATTGAAAATACATGTTTATAGATAGGTTGGCGAATATTAAATATGAAACATAAAATTAACACTGAAATGTATAAAGTTTGGCGAATATTATGATAAAAAAACATATTTTATGTAAATATGGGCAATATTAGACACCAAATAGCGAATTTATTTTTTGAAAAAAACTTAAAAATAGCCAATTGGCGAAATTTCACTAGTAAAAATTACCTTGTTCAGAAGAGGAGTCTAGTATAAGTAGAAGGTTGTTGAGCCATAGATCTACACCTGAGTGCACATACTGTTAGCAGAAGTGATCTACAACTGAGTGCGTAGATATTCAAGTAGAAGAGTCGATCCAGGCTATGTGCGGATCAGTAGGAGTAGATAGAAGCAATAAACCAAAGAACATGACAGCAATAAGATTGGGTCAGAAAGACATATCTTAAGAACAGTATGCAAGTCGTAGACTACAAGGTGCTACATATATTTCACATGCTAGATGAAGATCACCTTGGTGGTTTTTCCCAGATTGGTTTCCATGTTATTTCATGTGTCGATTGAATGAAAGTTGTTGAATGTTGAAGGCTTATGTGAATGTTTGTTTGCTTTACATTGTTATAGTTAGTGTTCAATGTATGCCGCAATATTACCAATTAGTGAATGTTTAAATGTTAAAGCATTGCCGACATGTTGTGTATAATTTACTGGTTAAATTTGCTAAGTTATAATATAAATTGCACCATGTTCAGTATAATTAAGGATTCATTCGTGTCGCAAAATTGCTTTGGTTGTTAAGTGGATAAGGACAAGGTTGTGTCACGCATCGGTTGTGGCATACAGTTGCACCTCTGTCGCACAATAATAGACTCCATCCTCCTATCTTTGTCGAGTGCCTTGGTCACGTGCCAAGGGACTATAATCCCTTTCCAACTTCGAAAATATGGTTCTGGCAGTTGCACATTAAGATATCTCGGGTGAGACTGCGCCTGCCTCGTGGGTGTTGCCGACTAAGATTTCTCTTTCGGGCCGATGTCTTGTGGTGTTTTGTTGGTATTGTGTTGTTGTTGAACCTTGGGTCGCGTAAGTAAGGAGATAGAGGCCAACAAAATCAATGCTACAAGGTTTAACCATATGAAAAATAGGCCCATAAGTTAGGGCCCTCATATTATATATGTATATATATATTATGCCAACAATATCTAACCATGCCTTAACCCTAATCATGTGATAAATGCCACAATGAAAATAGAAGAACAATGTAAAGTGTTATCTCCTCAAGAATAAATGGTGCACCAAATACACCCAAACATTACAATATACTATATTTTAAAATACCACTAGGATCAAAGGAAGCCACAAGTACATGCAACCAACTGTAGTCAAGTAACTAATGTTGCAAATCCAAGATCTTCCAAATATGTGTCAACGCTACGACATGAACAATTGCATGTTGTAACCCATGGTTAGGCATAAAACAAAGTAAGCTCAATGTACTAAGGGATGATTGATGCTTCATGCATATAAGGGAGCATTGATACTTCATGCATACATGGGAGCATCAATGTTGTTCATATGTTATAAGCTTCAATGCTTTGTGTATGTCAAAGAGCATTGCTTCTATGACAAAGGGTGTGATAGAACTTGAAATTGAATGCATTTAACCCATTGTACACCTAAGTTATCATATCACGCATTTGCTTCATTTTATCAGAAAGCATATGTGGCAAACCAATGAGTGAAAAACACATAGAATAAGTCACACAAAGAAAATATATAGGATAATTTAATTCCTACCTTTGTTATCTACATCGTATGATTGGAACATGAGTTTGTTGTTTGACATTAATTATAGGGACAACCAAATATATATTTTTTTCTTGAATAGTAGTTTTTGCTTTTAAAGATTTCATTCATAAATTTATTGAGGTCTACTTTGATGATTGGATTGTGTTTGGTCTAATAAGAGACCATATTGAGATTTTGTGCGTGATGTTGGGACATTGTCTCCAGTATCAAATCATGATTAATTCCAAAAAATGTATTTTTTACACACCATTTGGTGTGCTGTTGGGTCACGTTGTCTATCGCAATGGAATTTTGGTCAACCCAGAAAATGTTGCAATTATCCTTGACTTACCACCACCCACATCAGTCACACAACTCATATTAGTGCTAGGACACACATGTTACTACATGAAGTTCATCAGAGGATATGCATAATTCACTGCACCTATGGAAAATTTGTTGAAGAAAGATCCAAAGTTTCAGTGGATGGAACCTTGTCAAGAAATCCTAGATAAATTAAAGAACAATATGGCCACCGCACCAATACTCGTGTTCCTGAACTGGAAGAAGGAGTTTCGTGTTCATGTTGATGCATCATCTGTCGCGCTTGACATAGTCTTGAAACAACCAGAAGAGGGTGCGCTTGACCACCCAATTTCTTTTGCTAGCAAGAAACTGTCAATGATAGAGAAAAATTACAGTACGACAGAGAGAGAAGGCCTTGCTATGGTCTATGTGCTTCAGAATTTTTGATATTATTTGTTGGGTGGACATTTCAAAATGTACACTGATAATTCGACTTTAAAGTACCTGGTCAACAAGCTAGTGTTGGGGGGGAAGATCTGTTGATAGATCCTCCTATTTCAAGAATTTGACTTTGAGGTCATATTTAAACCTGGTCAACTTAATGTCGAGCCAGACCACCTGTCATGGATAGAAAGTGGTGAAGAGCCAACCAGTTTGGAGGATAACTTGCCTAGCTCAGAACTATTTGCAATCCACAGGATGGATGATCAGAGCAATGAGGTTAACACTATCATCCATCTCCTTAGTACAAGTTATGCACCTGAAGCATTATCCACTAACCAGAAGAAACATTTGGTTTTCAGAGTTGTTAATTATATGTTGATTGTTGGACACCTATACAAGCTAGGCGTGGATCAAATACTGCATCAATGTGTTTTTGACTATGAGAGATCTTGGGTAATCAATGAATCACATGTCGGTGTCACACGAGGAAACTATGTAGGAAAGGAAACTGTGCATAAGATATTACAAGAAGAACTATGGTGTCCAACCATACATATGGAAACTAAGAGTTTTTATCAGTGTTTTGATATCTTCCAGAGAATAGGAAAACCTTCCCGTCGCGACGAGATGTCGCTTGCGCTGCAGATAAACCTTCAAGCATTTCATAAGTGGGACATTGATTTTGTTCGACCAATCTATCCACCAGGAAAGAGGACTAGTGCATGCTACATTATCACTGCAATAGACTACTTAACCAAATAGGCAGAATCCACACCTGTTAAAGATTTCACCGCTGCGACTGCGGTAAAATTTTTGTTTGAAAATGTGGTGACCAAATTTGGCTGTCCAAAAATTCTACTCAACGACCAAGGTATACATTTTGTTAACAAAATGATTGCTAAACTTACTGCAGAGTTTCAGATCCAGCATAAGAAGACCACCAAATGGAATGGTTGAAGCCTTCAACAAGATTCTAGAGAATGTATTAACCAAATTATGTAATGTACACTGAGATGACTAGGATCAGAAAGTTTTAGCTATGCTATGGGTATACCGCACAACTTGCAAGCAATTGACAGGGCACACCCGATTCAGAATGGTGTATGGACAGGTAGATGTTGTGCCAATGGAGTACATCGTACCGAGCTTACGGATTGCTGCACTGACAGAGATGACCGAAGAATATGTTGTCGATAAAAGGTTGTTGCAACTTGTCCAAAAGGAAGAGGAACGCTTTGTTGCAGGATTCCATCAGACTGTCGAGAAGCAGAGGTAGAAAGCATGGCATGATCTCCATATCTTGTCTAAGCCATCCAAATTTGGAGGACTTGTCTTGTTGTATGACAACAAATTCTTCAAACATCCAGGAAAGTTAAAAACGCATTGGATAGGGCCATATACGATCGCACACATCACTGACGTCGGTGCAGTAAAACTACATAAACTAGATGGAACATACGTCGCGGGTATGGTGAATGACAGACGCCTACAACCTTACTATGATGGACACAGAATTCCTGGCTAATATTTCCCTATGCATTAAAAAAAAAAGAGAAGAGAACGCAAGGAAATTATTATGTCACACATCTACAATGGAACAAGGTAAATTGTAGGAAAAAGTGGGAATGATAAGTTGACCGTCATTAAAATGCGAATATCTGAAAAATATTGAGGCATATATGACATCTAAGTGTCATTAATTCCTTGAGATATGAGGAGAATTATGGCATTATTTTTGGTTCCATCAGTCATCCTCATCATAAATACTGTAACTTCCCTGACAGGTACAACTCAAAAATTGAGTAGCCGACTTCATGAGGAATGAGTCAGCCGAGAATCCCACATGAGATCGACAAGACCTCGGCCTCCCATCGCATGGAAATTGAAGGAAATGTAGGAGCCTATAAATACAGGCTTTGTTGTCAATTTTAAGTTTACTTGCACCTGTGAAAAGAGAACCAAAGCCGAGAGTTAACAGAGCCGAAACCTATAACAGAGAATGAGCCGAAACTCATGGTCATCGATATTTCCTGTGCCAATGAGATTTTTGACATAAATGTCGCCCATCCATGTCCGATTAAAGAGGAAATCGAATCACCCTAAGTACAGTAGCCTGAGCAAGCACCAAAACTAGAAACAATGGCACGACCAAGAAAGAAACCTATCCCGACATCCTGTTTGACCCCTGTCCCACCCCTTGGTTTGGGACGTGTGCCGAACCCTGCTTACAATCCACTAGTTGTAGGTCCACAACTAATCGTGCAGCTGAGACAGGTTGGAGAGAGAGTGACTAAAGATTCATCCAGAATGCAACTGTCAAAGATTGCCAAGATGAAATTTGAGGACTGCGACACTCACAAGCAAGTGGGCTTGGAAAGGAGAAACTATATGACTATTGTTTTGGCCGAGCCGCTTGCACCCCAACTCTTAGTGTTGATGAAGTGGGATAGCGATGTTGATAACATGGGCTTATTAAATTTATTGTTCATGCTGCACTTTGGGCACAACACCCAGGTGACCACGTATGTGAAGTAGCTCCTTGTCTACTTTCACAGAGGATGCTTCTAGTTCGACTGACCCTACCCTGTCGACGTCGAGATCATCTCGTTGATAATGGGTCTGCCAAAGACAGGGCATGACATTTCGCCATATTTGTGCCAAAATAGAGACACCACCAAGATGAAGCAAAAGTATAACCTTCAATGCGGAGGTAGGGGGTTCCTCATTCTCCCCATATAGGACAATATGGTAAGGTTTGCAACCAGAATCTTATATTTTTGCGCAAGATGGACCTGCCGAGTGCACCACAAGGGCAATAGAAATTGTGGAAAAGTGCGCATAAGGAGTAACCTTTAACTGGTCGCAGTTCCTGTTGAATGAACTAATAGATGATGTAGAGTAGGCGCAGGAGGAACCTAGGGAAAATTTTCATTACTCCTAGCTACTCATCCTGATCTCTTTCATTCTGTGGTCCAACCTGCCATACTACGACCTGATGGATGTCCTATCACTTTTCCTTAGCACAAAGTATTAGAACCTCTGGGAGGATAAAGAAGACAAGATCCACTAGACAGACAATAACATCGAGTTCTTTCTGCATGGTGAGGCCCTACGCGATCTTATCAGGAGGTCTCATAGAGTAGCAGCTACGACGGTGCACAAGTACTTGGCGTTCATAAACTTCCAGGCCAGTGTACATAACACTATTTTGGAACTGAAATAGGACTCGGCCAAGCAAGTGCACCAGGAAGGGTTTATCATCACTGATATGAACATAGACGCAATTATCCAGCAGTGGCCTCAAGAATGGCACGGCACACTAGCAGAGCCGATGGATGAAGTAGGAAACCAAGAAGACCCACTAACTAACGAAGGTGGAAAATGTCGAAGCATGAACTAATGCACAAAATGGTCAAGGAAATGGTCAAGGGAATGGTCACGACAATGACCAGCATGACGGAGAAGGAAATGATGGCAGCGACAGGAAAGATGATAAGTCGTTGAGCTTTGATGATGATGACAGTGAGTATAACAAAGATGATGATGATGATGATAAAGATGATGACTATGAGGGCACACCTATTGACGAGGATGTGAAGAAGTCCCGTGAAGAGTCACGCAGCGCAGAGCAGCATCTGCGTAAAAAGCGTAAAGAAGATAAATCGGCTAACACTGTTAGCTTAGCTAAGGAGGAAATAAGCTTGTTTTCTGATGCAATCGCACAAGTGGACAAGTCCAGCTTAGAAGGGATAGGTAAGAAGCAGCTGCGACTGACCGGTGAGCTGGAAGAACACATCAACCAGCTGACAGATGCCATAAACAAAGTTAAAACCAATGTCGAGGATGAAACTTATGGTGTGGATCCTAGTATCCTGTTAGTCACACCAGAGTTGTTGCCGCCAATCAAAGTAGAAATCCAGGTGCAAGTATTGGAGATGGGGACGCCTGAGTTCGATAATGTTGTGCACAGATTTGAGACATTGAACAGGGACTTCTCTAAAATCACATTGGCTGAATTATATGTTATCCAACAGGTGGATACGACCGAGGTACTCCTTGGAGAAAATGTGGTGTCATATCAGGAGACCAAGCAGAAAAGAAAGGAGACAACACGCAAAACCCTCATTAGAGAAAAGGAGCAGGAAATTGTGGCACGAGAACAAAGTTGTCTTACACTTTTTGAAGCCATCAAGAGCGCCATCAGAGAGTTCCCACCAGAAGCGGGCCAAGAAGATGAGGATTCATCTGCTAAGTTTTCTCGGCTCTCACAGATTGCAGTCGAATTTAAGAAATAGGTTGAGGAGCTTCAGGCAAAGAAGGTACCAAGAACACCTCTGGAGGTGCTTGAAGAGTGAAGCAAAGCAGCAACTGAGGCTTTGGCAAGGATAATCAAAGGAGAAAAACTCTGCACTAAGGAAGTGGAATTTGTTTCCACGATGTGGGAAGCGCTTCTGGAGGATGAGACTGGAAAAAAGATCAAGGAAAATGCACGGCAAGCTGATGAGAAAATCACCGCGAAAAAGGCACAGATGAAGAAGTTGCCGCTTAAAGAGAAGATGACAAAAATGGTTGAGATTAAGCAGCTCCAGTAGGAAATCCAAGCTCTCCGTGGCCAAAAGTGGACTAGGAATGAGGAAGTAGATGTGCACCAGTCCTAAGTAGCACAAGTTAAGGAGTTTCAGGACAAGGTTGGCCCTGAGGCGCAGCCCGTGCCGGAAGCTTAAATTTTTGCCGAACACTCAAATTTTGCAGAGACATCCATTTTTGCTTAGTGGCTTGGGAGGAACCACATGTGAGTGTTGGGGGCCTGTTGGGCCAAGAAAACTGCATAAGGAAGAATCTGTCACACAAGAAGAAAAGAGGGTGTGCGACGGAGAAAAGAAGGTAAAGGAAGAAACGAGAGCGCAGAGAAGAGGAAGCTGCGACGAGGACCGCTGCAATGAGGAAAGGCAGATTCGAGTCAATGGAAGAGGCAGGTAGAAGAGTTAAAGAGGAACAGGAACAAACTAACGGAAGAATCCAGAAGGACGAACCGACAGAAAACCAAGGACAATTTTGCGGCTGGTTATGACTAGTAAAAAAGGCTGAAAGATGTCTCCTCGGCTAGTTAAAGCTGTGGTTAATGTCATGAAGAAATTTTGCGGCCAGTTGGGCCTGTCATCAATGTAATCGCATATATTTTGTATCTACTTGCGTTTGTAATAACTAATTTTTACTTAGTCGACCCTACGCAGTCTTCTAAATATTATAAATAGGAGGAACTCGTTTTGTGTAAGGGTTCGGTAAGTTAGACACAATTAGAAGTAGAATTGTTATCGACTTAGAAGCAGGGTATTTTTTAGGATTCTAATATTATAGTAAAGAATAGTAAAAAAGGCTGAAAGATGTCTCCTCGGCTAGTTAAAGCTGTGGTTAATGTCATGAAGAAATTTTGCGGCCAGTTGGGCCTGTCATCAATGTAATCGCATATATTTTGTATCTACTTGCGTTTGTAATAACTAATTTTTACTTAGTCGACCCTACGCAGTCTTCTAAATATTATAAATAGGAGGAACTCGTTTTGTGTAAGGGTTCGGTAAGTTAGACACAATTAGAAGTAGAATTGTTATCGACTTAGAAGCATGGTATTTTTTAGGATTCTAATATTATAGTAAAGAATAGTATTCTAGGCGATTGTTCTGTATTGAAAATACATTTTTATAGATAGGTTGGTGAATATTAAATATGAAACATAAAATTCACACTGAAATGTATAAAATTTGGCAAATATTATGATAAAAAAACATATTTTATGTAAATATGGGCAATATTAGACACCAAATAGCGAATTTATTTTTGAAAAAAACTTTAAAATAGCCAATTGGTGAAATTTCACTAGTAAAAATTACCCTGCTCAGAAGAGGAGTCTAGTAGAAGTAGAAGGTTGTTGAGCCGCAGATCTGCAGCTGAGTCCACATACTATTAGCACTGAGTGATCTGCAACTGAGTGCGTAGATATTCAAGTAGAAGAGTTGATCCAGGCTATGTTCGGATCAGTAGGAGTAGATAGAAGAAATAAACCAGAGAACATGACAATAATAAGATTGGGTCAAAAAGACATATCTTAAGAACAGTATGCAAGTCGCATACTACAAGGTGCTACATATATTTCACACGCTAGATGAAGAGCACCTTGGTGGTTTTTCCCATATGGGTTTCCACGTTATTTCATGTGTCAAATGAATGAATGTTGTTGAATGTTGAAGGCTTATGTGAATGTTTGTTTGCTTTATATTGTTACAGTTACTATTGAATGTATGCCGCAATATTACCAATTAGTGAATGTTTAAATGTTAAAACATTGTCGACATGTTGTGTATAATTTCCTGGTTAAATTTGTTAAGTTATAATATAAATCGCACCATGTTCAGTATAATTAAGGAATCAGTCATGTTGCAAAATTGCGTTGGTTGTTAAGTGGATAAGGAGAAGGTTGTGTCGCACATCGGTTGTGGCAAATAGTTGCACCTCTGTCGCACAGTAATAGACTCCATCCTCCTATCTTTGTCGAGCGCCTTGGTCGCGCGCCAAGGGACTATAATCCCTCGCCAACTCCAGAAATATGGTTATGGCAGTTACACATTAAGATATCTTGGGTGAGACTGCACCTGCCTCGCGGGTGTTGCCGACTGAGCTTTCTCTGTCGAGCCGATGTCTTGTGGTGTTTTGTTGGTATTGTGTTGTTGTTGAACCTTGGGTCGCGTAAGTAAGGAGATAGAGGCCAACAAAATCAATGCTACAAGGTTTAACCATATGAAAAATAGGCCCATAAGTTAGGTCGCTCATATTATATATATATATATATATATATACACACACACACACATTATGCCAACAATATCTAACCATGCCTTAACCCTGATCATGTCATAAATGCCACAATGAAAATAGAAGAACAATGTAAAGTGCTATCTCCTCAATAATAAATGGTTCACCAAATACACCCAAACATTACAATATACTATATTTTAAAATACCACTAGGATCAAAGGAAGCCACAAGTACATGCAACCAACTGCAGTCAAGTAACTAATATTGCAAATCCAAGGTCTTCCAAATATGTGTCAACACTAAGACATGAACAATTGCATGTTGTAACCCATGGTAAGGCATAAAAAAAGTAAGCTCAATGTACCAAATCTCAATGTACTAAAGGATGATTGATGCTTCATGCATATAAGGGAGCATTGATACTTCATGCATACATGGGAGCATCAATGTTGTTCATATGTTATAAGCTTCAATGCTTTGTGTATGTCAAAGAGCATTGCTTCTACGACAAAGGGTGCCATAGAACTTGAAATTGAATGCATTTAACCCATTGTACACCTAAGTTATCATATCACACATTTGCTTCATTTTATCACAAAGCATATGTGGGAAACCAATGAGTGAAAAACATATAGAATAAGTCACACAAATAAAATATATAGGATAATTTAATTCCTACCTTTGCTAACTACATCATATGATTAGAACATGAGTTTTGTTGTTTGACATTAATTATAGGGACAACCAAATATATATTTGTCTGATATATCATTGGATAGTGATGGTTGTCCTGAACAAATTGAATAAGGGTGAGTGCCAAGCAATACATCGAGATCAACTAGTGGTAGCAATGTTAGAAGGAAATTCAAAAAACATATGGACGTCTTTCCTGCAGAAGGAGGGTCATTGTCTAATGACAATGAATCCGCAAAAGACCAAAAAGTTCCATTAATGTACAAGAATTACTTAAAGGATTGGGAACCAAACCCACTTCCTAAACTAAACATCGATTTCACTATTTCTGGAAGAACATACCACATTATTCCATATACTTTACACAGTTTAGGGCTCTTTACAATGGATTGTGTGAACGTTCCATATAACAATGAAGTGTAACTAATGGAATATGTTGACCCACAGTATGATTATGCACATTGGGGTAGGATGAAAATATATCTAAAGAGTTTGCACATATATGAGAAATCAACCTAGACTTTGTTAGTAGTAGCGAACGAAAGTGGATTAAGCGTATACGCCGGAGTGGAGGTTTTAAATCTTTGTATCAGAATGCCTTCTCCACGCGATTCATTGAAGTGAAATGGATGATGGAAGAACCAGGAATGATGGTGCATTGCCCTTTTATTTAGGTGACTAGGTAGGCATTCTAGTGAATGTAAAGGTAAGAATATCTAGCCAAAGAAGGTGATATCTGCCTCATGGTTCAATTATGTAATTCAAACACAGCATGTTTTAATTAGGATTGCTTTGTAGAAAGAAATGAGCCCCGCCCTCATTTCCCAAGTATTACTCTCCCTTTGGAGTTGCTCTTTGTTTCTCTCCCTTTGGAGATTCTCTTTGTTTCTCTCCCTTTGGATCTTTTAACTGGTCAAAGCTTTAATACAACCTTTTTCGATCACTCTCTTATGAAGAATGAGCAAATACAAACCGCATGGGAAAAAGCGTTATTGACTTTCTCTTATGGGTAATTCCAAGCCTAGAGATATCAGAAGTAATAGTGTTGACATCAGTAATGAGAAATCATGGGGAAGACATGATCTCCTTCCAGTTAACTTCGAGAAAAGAATCGAAAGATATGGAGACTTCGACTTAAGGGAGATAGGTTCTCTCCCTCTTCTTTTGGTAACACGATGTATAGAGTCTAACACCTTCCCAGTGCCAGAAGGTTGGAAGGAGAAGTGTGGTAAGAATTGAATGGAAATAATGGAAGCTTCAGTCAACAATGACAACAACTCTAATTTCCATAAGGTTGTGAAATTCCTTGTTGCATAAGTAGCAACCTGCATGAATGGTGTAATGAATACCCCGTTGTCTCCAACATGGACTCAGTGAAACTGAATTCTCTGTTCATATGCATTGACATAGTGAAATTCTGTCTGGTTGGAAGTGAAGAAGCCTTGACATAGTGAAATTCTCTCTGGTCGAAAGTAAAGAAGCATTTTCACCTTAATTAGGCCATTTTTCCTAATCCTAACTCGAAGGGGAAGAAGCGAATTTGACCTTTCTTAATACAACGAATAAGGCCATTTTTCCTTAATGCTTACTACAGGGGAAGAAGTGACTTTGACCTTTCAGGAGCAAAATCGAAAAGTGCATATAACCAATATTAAAACCTTTTCAATTGCCATTTTAACGCATTCTATCATCACTTCTACTCAAGGTCGAGTAGTCCCATAATCTCTCAATTTTTCAATAATAAAAAATATTAAGGTAATAAGAGCTCCCATGTCCAAGTATAGTTGCTCCCAAAGCGAGATTTCTTTTCCACCAATTTGATTGAGTATTGCCTCCCCGACCATAAGAGCAATAGGAGTAATAAATAACAGCCATAATAATACTAAAACGTATATCTATCCTGCACCTTTGGCCTCGTCCTCCTTGGCGGGTTTAATAAAACATTCTCACTTTTTAGTGCCTATATATATATATATCCTAGTTCTTAGGCAAATAAGAAAAAATATATATATCCCAGTTCTTATATATATATATATATATATATATATATATATAAGTTCTAACTTTATAGAACCGAAAGATCTTTTATCTTACCGTTGTCTTTGAATTATTAAGATATTTGTTCACCCATGGATGCTTCCTGTTCCTGCAATAAAACGTCAATGTGAAGGTACGTGAACTGAAGTAAAAGAAAACTCGGTGACACTCTGCCTTGTCTTCTGAATAAAACATGAAAGTCTTCGGAATAAAACATGAAAGTGATGAGAAGTGGAATGAGAGAAAGTTGATTGCTCTATAAACAAGAAAATAGCAGCAAGGCTGCTTATACCTGCCATTTAGAAATATTTTAATGCTATATTTTATATAAGTTGAAAGTTGAAGTAATTATGAAACATTAAAAACTTGCAACAATGTATTATTTGTTGTTATGTTGCTTATTTTATGATGTGACATTATTTGTTGCTAAGTTG
>LPNX010106467.1:443951-454610 GCA_001517045.1 Pseudotsuga menziesii
GTACTTATGTATATACTGTCAACTACTTGCAACTTGTCAACCATTTCATTTTTAAATTCGATATTAAGGATACAGTTAAGGCATGGATGTCAACGCCAATAACTTCTGACTGGATATCTATATCTATATCTTTTTGTAGAGAAGTGAGTAAAACCATCGTTGCTTGCGGGGCCCTTTTAATACGATGAAACAATTAATTAATTAATAGTTAGTTCTTATACGTGGTGGCGAAACGAATGGTACCATTCCTGAAATTTAATAACCACTTCAGAAGGCAATGATGCTTGCTCCACTACACCGACAACAAATCCCTACTGTGGATATACTCATTGCATAGGAGACACAAGACCTGCATGCACACCACCACCTAGCACATTTGTTTCCTGTCACATTTCAATGATTTTCTATAAATTAAAAATTATTAAAAATAAATAAATCCACACAACACCTTTGGTGTGGGCATCGGACACTTGGACACACCTCTCTGAAATGCCCACAAGGTCATGTTCGCTGATAGTCTATTCAGTTTACATCCATTACTCTGCTTTGCTTGTTTAAATGGCATGCATTGGCAGCAACAGCTTTCTGAATTTTCATTCATTGCAAGCATTAAAGTTCTAGTCTAAATCCCGGTCATTGTTTTTACTTGAGAGGTAAGTTCTTTTCCTCTGTAATTACCTTATGTTCTATGTTTGGTCAGGTATTTGGATTCGCTGGCCTTTAATTTTTATGATTAATATATAGGACTTTTCAGAGAGCACTATAACATTGCTCTCAGATCATATATTTATCGAATATTGCAGTGGTTTCCTTGAATCTGTTGGCTATTCAGGGATGTTGGATAAGATTTCTTTCTCTGTATGTATGTTATGTAGCCAAATTCCTGGGGTGCATCGATTATCTACAAATATTTTTTAGGGTTCTTTTAATGTCCAATATTCTGGAGCAGTATGCTAAAATCGCAATTTCAGCTGTTCAATTCCTAATTTTGGTGATCTGGAGAGTCTACGACCGGCTTAATAATGGTTGAAATTGTAAAATTGAGAAAATAGCAATTTTTATGAAGAATTTTGACCTGTTTTATGGCATATTCGCATGAAAAGCTGGGCATTTTTATTTTATTTTATCCTACTGAGAATATTCTTCTCATTCATAGCTTTGAATCTGCCGAATCATATGGCATATGCATGTGTACAAATCTATCCTTAATTCATTAATCTCCTCCTCTGGTTAGTCCCTATCTATTTAAGAAAAATCAAAATCAAAATAAATGAGTAGGTGTTTATTAACTTGCATAGTTATTAAGTTGTATATGGTAATTGTAATTATTCATTGTCTCTAACTGGGCTATCTCAGTTATAATCAGTCTTGAAGACTGTTGGATTGAAACTTTTTGTCTATTTTTTTGTAAAATGATATCCTTGTAATTATTTCACATTGCTTTTAATATAAATTGTTTCTTAAAGCTGAAAAAAATAACTAGTCTTATTCTAGTTAAAGTGGTTGTTTATCATTGCTCTACAGTTATTAAGATAAGAATCTTGCCTCATAAGGTTGTTTCATTAAAGATTAGTAGTTTGTTCTTCTTTTAATACCCCTGGGATTCGAAGCTAGAATTCTTGAGCTGCTCTGCACAAATTTACTTCATGGGTCTAGCTTTGTTTTGTTTTGTTTGGGGGATAGCTCAGATAGGAATGGCCCGCCTCTTAGAAATGGCCTGGTAGCTGTTTTACAGGGTATTTTAATATGTACAGGGTCGAATGGCAGTGATTTTTAAACTCGGGCATTCGAACGTATCTAACATTAATTTTGTTTCGCTAAGAAACACAGTAAAATACTGAATAGAGAAGCAGTTGTAATAAGTCTTTCCAAGAAATTAACAAAACAAATACCATTAGTAATCATGAATGGTTCCCTTCACAACATCTATTCCCAATTTTTTTCACAATTCCTGGTACTAACACTTCAAAATATAGATATAGGAATGCTAAACAGAGAAATCCAACAATATATTTTTCTACTAAGACATATTGCTCTATCAATATTTTTCATTCAGAACTTCAGGAGGCCAAACAAACATAGTTAGCTGCCATTCTGACTTTCTGCACCAAAACTGTGAGACATTTTAGGGAGTATTTCTTTTCCCATGATTATATCATCAACCTCTTACAACAGCAAACCCTTATGCTTATCAAATCTATGTTGTTGAAGCCTACCACACTATGACCTCTTGAATCCTACTCACTATAATCTGATTACTGGGCAAGACAAAAGTGGATTTCCTCTAGTGACTCCACAGCCATTTTGCCTAGTGAAGATCGCTAGTTAGATACCCACGCAGTCACCAAATAACCCTACTATACTATAAGAGTATACTCAATTCATTAAACCAGACCCTTTAATTCAACACCTCGAACTGGACCATGATCAAGGTTAGGTTGATTTTTATGGATAGTCAGTCATAGTATGCTTCCCCAATTCCTTGAAATCTTCTTCAATCAAAATTTTCCACATGTCATGTCCCCATCCCTCAGACCGGCGAAGAGGACGCGACGAACATCAAACACGACCAGGAAAACCGCCCCATGAACATAAACAGGGATAAATCAACGCTGGAATTAAAACTTACAGGATGCATATTAATATTCCTAAGCATATACAAATTCCTGAATCCTCAATCATACAGCGGAAGCAACACACATACATTTCTTGCATAAACATGTTCATCATAATTAATCAATTGACATCAATATATAATTGCAGAGATGAAATATAGACAGCAGGCTTATCTTTTGGTGAAGAATCCCGCAACCAACTACGTCGCTGCAACATTCCACCCAACCATAGGCCAGCTTGCTCATTGATCTCTCAGCAATGCTGCCACCCCCGAGCTGGGCATGATTCCTCTGGAATAAGGGTAAGTTGCAGGCTTACACATAGCCAAGGGGACACATTCAGCAAACCAAACACAGCTGGGTTTGACAGGCCTCCAACAAACGGCCAAGCCAGCACCGTCCAAGGGACAATCACTGCATATTAGCAGCCAAACAAACCTTCACAGCCCTGTGAAGAAGGAAAAACAACCAAGGAAAGATCCCAAGCCAAGGGTGAGATACAGCTCAAATCCAGCCACACTGTTGAGTTGTTCTTGGCCCTAATGTGGCCAAAACAACTCAGCCACAACACCCAAAAGAGGATTGCATCCCCAGCAACCAAAACCAGGGCAATTCAACAACCCAAACTCACAATGAGTGATGGCAACCAATCACAGTCCCAAAACCAAGGAGAATCCAACTCCCAGCATGAACAGACAAGGGAATTTCATCCGGCATTACACAGTCCACACAACAGGGACATCACTCATGACAGGAAACGGCTTACTATGAATCCACATTGGCCCAAAATGCAATTGGACACCACATCCCACAAGGCACGGGGAAGACAATGGTCCCAAAACAAAGACAGTGAGCACGGCTCTCTCATGGGAAAACGACCTCAACGGTCTGTGCGTGAGGGAAAGCTTGCACCCAACATCAAAATACACAGGAAAACATACCCGATTTCTACGTGAGGATTCCAGCCTACGCGAGGATGAACCGCATTTCTCTCTGCGCGCGAATCCACAGACCAACGGATAGCGTGAGAGTGAACCACTCTCTGTGCATGAGGGTGAAGGACACGGCCAGCAAAAATGGGAACAACAGCCCACGAACCACCAAGAGAGCCCCCGACTGGTGCATGAGAAGAACAACACCGACCTCTGCGTGACGAAGACGAACTGGCAGGGTGAGAATGGAGTCGTGGGGAAGATGGAGGTATTGCTTGCCTCTTACCCACGTTTCCTCCAGCAATAAATGCCCTCAACCACTCAGCCATAACTCCCCAACCACCAGCTGAAGCATTAAAGAGGTTGACCAGGTTGGATGAGACAAAAGGTGACAAACAACAAAGGTGGTGAAACATGGGTTTTTTTCCCCCATAGATTATGGTTTGACATCCCCACCCCTTATCCTTTGGAACCATGCCCTTTTCATTTTAACGTTGCATTGCGGTAGCTGGTCGTGGGTTTATTTTATTTGATGTGCGTATTTGCATGATGCCGAATTATAATGTGCTTTATAGCATGACATACCATCGGCAATTACCCCTATTACCGAAACATACAAAACCAAATCGATGGTGGGGCTTTTTCCTTGAGCTCCTCACCTCAATTAATTACAATATATACATCATGCAAACGGGGTCAAAACCGGGGACATTACACCACAAAGAATGCCATTATTCAAACGATGGCAAAGAGAAAACAGAGCATGCTCTTACCCTCAAATGTTTACAGCTGTATCTCAGAATCTAAACAACCCTACAAATATAACGAGGGTTGTTCCTAAGGTGCTAATCTAAATTAGTATCCCTGGCTAGTAGTAGTGACTATACAACTGCTTATTACCTCTCACTGCAAATGTCCAAGAGCATCTTTCTGCCATCGACAATCTCATCAAATAAATCATCGAGATGGCTATCGATGTTCTCAAGTCCAGATTTTACCAAACCAAAAAAGTGCTCCAACTGTTGAATTTTCTCAATCAGGCTCTCTTGGTTGGCAGCAGTGTTGTTGTTGTTCTATTGGGAGCCCCTGGACCTAAGGTCCAGTTGGGTCTAGAGCTCCCCCATCAAGGATTGTGTCTTGCCAAATTCATATAAAAAAAATGCCGGCCTACTATACATGGTAGTCTTGATAGAGGACCTTACTCGGTTTATCTCAGCATCCACTCTCTGTTGCAGGAGGGATGATGAGGCAAAAAAGGAAGACCGGAAACACAGATTTTCCATGGCATTTGAATTCTCATTGAAACTATACACCAATTCCCAAAGCAGCAACATAAGCAGCAATGAGCTTGTATTCTTCATGGCATACATGACCCCTCTGAAACCATTGAATCCATTCCACTTGGCAAAATTGGCCTCAATGACCTTATCATCCAATTACAGAAACAACTTCCCGTCTGCTTGAATCTTGGTTTCTATCAATACCTTGTTCTCTTCTTCCAAGTTGAGGGCCTCCCTCCAGCACCCTGATATGCTCCTCATCATCTTCCTGCTCTGTTGACTTGTTGGGCCACTGTTAGCATTCAATGCCATGGAAACGGTCTCTACAACGTTCTGGTATTGCTCCAGGCCTGTAATCCCACATTTCAGTACATGAAAAACATCCCAGAGCTTTGAGCTCTCATCCATGTATTCATCAAGCCATCTATCCCCAACTGGAAGCTGAAGTTTCTGGACAAGTTGGATGATTTCCCTGTGCAGGGACCTTAACAGGGCAACAATCTGTTGAAGCCAATCCATTGACATGAAATTCTGGGGAGAGATTGCTTGTTCCAGAATGTCTAGGCCTTGTGTCAGGGTGGTATAGAAGCCATTCACATCCCTGAATATTGAATGCCCTGGTAATGAATCCATGGTTCCTAATTCTCAATTGCCTAGTAATATCTCAGTAGCGGTGGTTTTACAGGGTATTTTAATATGTGTAGGGTCGAATGGCAGTGATTTTGTGCCTCAAAAACTAACAAAAAATAATGCATTTGACTATATATGATACAAATCCACAAATCCATAGTTTGAGAAATCTGAGAATTAATTGAGATATTTTTCATCATAATTGTTGGGTCGCCCGATGTGAAAGTTCAAAGGTCTGAAGAGATTTTTCGTATGATTGTTGGATCGATATGAAAGTTCAAAGGTATTATCTCTATTATTTCCCTTTGATGATTGTTTGATACTAATTTTCAGACGAGGAGCGAGCGTGGTGGCTCGTGTGAGGAGGTTATGGCATTGGAATGAGTGTTCTTGCCATGTTCTCTCACGGAAAAAGCAAGGAGCAGGGTAAAGGTTAAGTACATGGTCAATCATAACTAACAGGAGTTCCGCCTTCATGGTTACGACTTCACGCTTTGTGACATTGGGGCCGGCGAATTGTAGACGGAATGATGAAAGTGGCAGCCTGCTTTGTCAAATCACCCAATGTACATTTGACAGGAATTAATTGCACAACAGATGGCATGTTTGTGTATTTTTCATATTTTTTTGTTTTTTATTTTTATTTTTAAAAAATTGATAATTATTTTGCACATCAGGGGAAAATAGTCAAATCATTGTATTGCACCAATCACAAAAGAGATAATTTAATTTACTAAAATTTTAAAAGTAATTTTAATTTAAAAAATAATAATTTTAATATTACAAATTTAGAAAACTTTAATAAACATGGGGTTAATTTTTAGAACAAATGTTGGTCAATGGAATATAGCAACCAACCGATCGCTATATAATCTGCCGACGGCAGGTATAATAAATAGAGCATAAGACCTAATTAATCAATTTGGAACGCCAACTCCTCATAATTCTATTAAAATGAAAAGAATCTCACGTCATTCATGGTATATATTAAAATTAAAAGAATCTCACATGATTCTCAGTATATTTTATTTTGTTTTCTTGGGTAGATATTAAGAATAAGTTTGAAAATAAAATTAAAAACAAACATCACATGAATTTAAGAATTAGTAAATTATATGTTAGTGAATAGATAATTAGTTGACTAATACATCGTGATTAAGTCCACTATCTAAGTTGCATCTTAAGATATGATTTAGGCTTGACAAAGAGGCGGGTAGAATTAAATATGTAGAAATGGGGTTGAAAGCCTATTTTGAAAGTCCTCGACTGATCTATTAGTTTATTCGTGCTTTTGAGTGCATTTTTAACTACCTAGATTGAGAGTTTAGTTGTGGTTAAGTGAAAAGCTTAATGAACCTAGTGCTAGTTAGATTGTTGCATTCAATTTGCTTCATTTGCAAGTAAATTTGATTTATTGATTCGCGTCTCTAACACATTGTCTTCTGATAAGATTGAAATTATTTAGGACATCTCTCGAAATCAAAATTTTGTGAAGAGACATATTCTTGATGCATTGATTGACAAACTCGCGAAACACACCATTAAGAGTTTGGTCTTGACCACATGTAAGATACGTTTCATGTACTTTAATTACCTCAAAGGTGTTTATTCAATGAGATATTGTTTCTTGGCAATGTTCCAGAATTCCTTGTCTCTCCCCCAAATAAAAATTTGACCCCTGTATCCTTGATTGGCCACCATGTTCATCCTTTGGCTTCTCTGGCATGTTCTTGAATTTTTCACATGTCGTCGACTCGTCTCTGGTGTGTTTTTTAATTTTTTACCCTCTGTAGACCATTAAGTTGTCTCAGGAAGCCTAATTCCGACTGAGGCGAGGGTAAATGACTCAGCAATGAAGGTCTATTTCTTGGGCTTTTAGGTCATTCAATTGTCTTAGGAACCCATCTTTGGATGAGGTGGGGGAAATGACTGAGAAATGAAGGTCTTTTTGGGGGGTCTTTTGATAAAATTTAGACTTTTAGCAAGGGGAAATTTGATTTTTCTGCTATTAATGAACATTAAAAATAGGTTCAGTTTAGGTTTTTTTTTAAGATGTTGATGTTTCAACCAAGATATCTCCATCACCAAAAACTCATCTAGCATACCGCTACTTTATAGAAACACCGACACTGCCAATTGATAGGAAGAAAAGGAGTCTCTTAAGTTTGTTGGTTCATGATTGGGTCTAGCATTTTTGATGCCATCAAACAGATGAAATCTTTAATGCATGAATCTATTTGAATTTTCTTATTAAATTCTAATTTTTCATTACTTGATTTGAAGGCCATAAAGGTGTTTTTCTTAAATGCTATTCTAAGAGATTTTGAATCTTTAACCTTGCCCACTTGAATGAAATTAATTATGTTTCACTATATGAGATTTCGTTCACATTTCTTTATGTCATAATCTAGGCATGAGAATCCAATTGCACTTTCTTTTCTCTGGCAGAATTATAAACATGTTGTGATATTTCTCATGAATCCAATATGATGTGGTCGTTAATTTAAGGTATTTGCCAAAGAATAGATGGCCCGTTGGCATATAAAGTGGGCCTAATAGCCATCATTCATCAATAAAAATTAATGGTTGCATAGCATAAACTATGCCAGAAAACAATGACATGGTATTTTGGATCCACTTTAAGAATATAATATGCTATTACATAATTCTCAATGAAACATTTTTTGTTATGTAATATGGATTTCAAAAAAACCAATGAGGGAATGGTAAATAAACGTTGCAAAAATATAAGTTTTAAATAACAAAACAATTATGTTAAAAGTAAGCTGAAACCATTAAAACAATGTTCATCCTATAATCTGGATTTCAAAAAAATTAATTTAACAAATGAACAAAAATTGCAAAAATATATCTAGATTTTGAATAACAAACAATTAATTATAAAAGTAAGCTTTAAGTGGCTTTCTTTGCAAGTGTTGTTCTAGAAGTTGTGTTAACAATAATTTGTTGTAATGATATTTTATAAATAAAATTATTTAGAAAAATATTTTATAAATAGAATTGTTTTCATGACAAGACTTTGAAATACTTATTTTGTAAAATTTAAATTCCTTATGTGAAATATAAAGTATATGGATTTTTACCAAAGGCTTGAATTGTAATATATTAAGGTAGTATTTTAAAAATTAAGAAAAATAATTATTTTAATTTTATACTTTTTTATCAATAAAATTTTTATTTTCGTTTTTTTAATATAATCTAAATTAGTTTTAAAACTTTGATAATACTAAAACAATTAATATAACCTTTAGTAATACACATTTAGTTATGATTTATTTTTCTTTATAAAAAACAAACTAAGAATAATTTTTTAAATTTAAATATGAACTATAATTCAAATTATTTGATCTAATTTATTAGCAGCATATTTGTTCATCTAAACTTGTGTTCGATCCCCCAAAAATATGTACCACCTAGTTGACAATTGTCCCTACATTGGCACTTTCTTTAATGAGATCTATGTATGGATGGTGCACATGTTTAGCCACATAGAACAATTTCTATTTCAGTTTGAGTTAAAAATGTATTAATAGAAAACGCCCTACTTGGATACCACCTGCTCCAAAAAGCACCTTTCATTGGATTTTTCACTAACTTATTCCTACTTCATTTTTTTATAACCAAAATTCACATGGAGAAAAAATTTAGTCTCTACCAACTCCGTTAATCGCAATAGGTTGACAATCTCTATCCTCCTCTTATTTTTAGTACAAAAAAATGATTTCAATTACTAAGGACTGAATCAGTCACCTATTCTGATTGCTCAAAGTTAATATGGATAACATTCATAACTTCAATTATTGGTCATATTTATTTGTGGATCCTCCACCCATTTACATATTAAAACTTGATGGCTTCTGCAAGCTGTAATCTTACAAACCAATCAAATTAGAGATGAATTAATACAATGAAATAGAATTTGCATCCCACATTTTGTCCCAATACGATTTACCCATCCTTCATTTTAAGATCAAGGGTTGTCATGACCTCGATGTTACAATTAATCAACTAAGTTTCTAAAGAAATTTAAAAAGTTGAAATTGTTTGAACGGTTTGTTGTTAGACAATCCATATACAACAAAACCCTTTCAATTCAATTCAATTACAACTTTTACAATTCATTATGCACCTCCATGCAATTCAATTACAACTTTCACAATTCAGTTCGAGGTCATGTGTGCCCCTTGAGACCATATGCAGGCTATATAGACTGTACGTTGCCCCTCACTTCCACATGTAGTCAGGTTGGAGCATATTTGCATTGGACCTTGTGATTATGATTAAATGAAAACATAAACTATCCACTTTCTCCTTTAAGTAGATTGTAGGTCATATATTATGACATGTCATCGATTTATCTCATCTCCTATGCACTTTTGAAGCCAATTCACATATATATTTTAATTACTTGTGTTGTAAATGACTGAAAATTTTAATTACTTGTGTTTTAAGTGAATAAAAGTTTGAATATATACACATGAGATTTGGAAGTGAGTCCGTCCCAAAATCAAATGAAAGGATTACATTGATATAGTTTTGTAATTTTTTTATGTGAGAATATGAACGTAATATTTGAAGGTGGGATGATCTCAAAGCAAGCAAATGTCTATTAAGTTGATTATTTTTCTTAATATTATAATGTAGTGTAATTTCAGCACAAGTTATTAGTGGAGTTTAATATTATACTTTGCATCTCAGTCTTGAAAATATTGACAAAAATTGCAAGGCATTGTAAATTTATCAAAAATTCGTATTGGTGAAATGGGTAGGATTTTATAAACCCACTATTTATGAATCATATTGTATCAAAGCATAATGGTGAACATACTTAGAGATACTTGTATGGTAATCACTTGCAATGGATATAGACAAATTTGACAAACATTGCTACTAGGCGTAATGTTATAGTCTAAATTGGAACTTCTCCATTCGTGATGACACTTACATGATGCCACTTCAAATGTTGAATGTTGCTCATAGAAAATATCAATATGGATGGAAGAGCTTTGATTTGGTGTTTGATGCATTGGCCTTAGTCATTCAAATATTCCCTAGCTCTTTAATCCTTATTACTGAGTTTTCACCTTTGTAATTGAGTATTATGACAAAATCACTCCTAATGAACTGACAACAAGCTATGTTTTATTGAAATCACTCATTTCCTCTACATTGCAAGCAATT
>LPNX010106483.1:7229-22205 GCA_001517045.1 Pseudotsuga menziesii
TGCGGGATCTTCTTTGGATGGTAAGAGCTTGATATTTAGTTGCTCCCATCTTCTCTTCTCGAGCTTCTTCTTCTTGTGAGTTCTCTGAAATTAATCACTTCCTTCTAGCACACATTCCTCTCATGAATGAATCCTACGATCCTGGGAGGCCATTCAAGGTGGCCATCACCACTTCTACATTCTTCACTTCTTCTTTTACCGCTTCAAGTTGTTCTTGATTTGAGAGACTCTTATGACTGCATGGTCTCTTCATTCTGGATCTTCACATTCTTCAATTGGTTTCTTTAGGTCATATTCTGATTTTTTGTTCTTCCCTTCAAATAGCTTGAAATTCTGGAAGACCTTCAACAACTTTGCTTGCAATAGGTAGTGCTCTGTAATGCACATGTGCAAGCCTTCTATGCCAAAGCTCATTTGTCTCTACTATGTCATGGATCAAGGCTTGTTCTGGATGTCCCTTCAATTTGTACAAGCCTCCTTCTTGTTCTCCAATCACTACCACATCATCGATAGTATTTCCTTCTGGCCACATGATGACTTTACCATCTATGAATGCAACCCGCATTCCTTTTGCATCAATGCTGAAATGGAGAGAAGGTTCTTCTTGAGTCCTGGAACAAACAATACTTCTTTCATTGTTAGAGACTTACCAGAGTCTAGCTTGTATGAATATTCCCCACTACCTTTTATTGGATATTGGTAGTCATCTCCTAGTTTCACCTAGTGAGGTGATTCATGTTCTGACAGTCTTACAAAGGACTCCTTGAATCCCATCATATGTTTGGAAGCTCCACTATCTTTAAGCCAATCATCACTTCCATGAGTAATGTTACCTGTTAGAGCTGATATCAAAACATATTCATCCTTGCTTGAAGAATATTCACTTTCATACATGGATCTCTTTCTAGATGGTTCATCATCCTCTGCAGCATGAGCATGATGTCTTCTTTCGCCTTGACCAAGTTCTTCTTGTGAAAGGCTTCTAACCTCGTCTCCCTCTGAAACTGGAACCTCCATACTCATGTAGGTGTCCAATCCATTTTCTTCAGAGAGATCATATACTTCCACGCTTGGAAGTTGTCAACTTCCGCAATCTTGTCACCAAGCTGATGTGATATATCATATTGAAATGAGAACCTCAAATGGAAATAGCAAAGGATTAGATATTACCGATTTGAGGTGTCCGTCCTTGTCCCGGAGTTCGCTGATCTAGGGTTTGTCGTAGAAAACCTAATTTTCAAAACTTGAAATATTTCAGATCTGATTGGACAAACAGATATATCTCTTCAAATGGAGCTGTCCACTGTACTCCTTTTCTGAAAACAGTGGAGGGAAACTCCCGAAACAGGAAGCCCTAATTTTCTGATTTCTTATGCAGAAACGCCTGTTACTGTTTCTATGATATCGCTGAAATTACTAATTCTATGTGTATAAAATTTCTCACTGAGGTAAATTAGCATGTCCCTGATCCAACAACACAAGTTTCATCAGAATTGGTTTCACCATTTGGGATTTATGATCCTTATCCCAAGGTGACCTGTGACAAGAATGTTCAGAATAGTGAAGTTGTATGGAATGCCACGTGTCACTGGTTCATTTTCTGATTTTGATCTTTGGAAAAATGAAATTAAAGTCCGTTCCATTTATATAACATCTTCATAAATTCTATTTGGACCTCTGTATCCCAAGATATTGCAATTCTCCCCAGGTGTCCTGTTTATGGATGATTTCTGGAAGAGGCTGGAACCCTAACTTTGAGAGATCATATCTCCCAGAAGATAGCGAATATGAGGCTTATGTTTGGACACTGTTTTCATCATGATTTTATATTCATTCCATGCAATTTTCAGCTTTTGATACTTTTCCAATCTCAGAATATAGCAACTGTACCAAAACTTAACAGTTTTAGTATTTAGGGTTTATCCTAGCTCAGGGTCAAACTAGGGTTTGACTTTCCCAGAGTTTCACCCAACCAAATTTCTTGATCCAGGTCTCTAAAATTTAGTTTTGATGAGGAGAAAAATCCTATGCTGGTCTCACTCAAAAATTCATCTTCTGTAGAAAGCCCTAATTTCCGCATCGAAGACTGAAAATGCTCGGAATCAAATTCCGCTTCGACAGAAAGATGCGCCCTAAGGAGGAGAGTTGTTCCACCTTACTTTTGATGAAAATATATGGAGGAAGATCCACAAAATAGGAAGCCCTAGTTCCTATAGCTGCACAATGTCTTCTTCTCAGGTTAGCTCTGATACCATGTTAGTTTTTCAACATTTAAGCCAGCATTATGAACTTAGGATCTTTTCACTGAGAGAATAACAAGCACAGCAATAAAACATAAGCACATCACAAGAGACAAGAGACACAAAGAGTTTTCCTCAGGGAAACCATAAAGGAGAAAACCCCGCAACTTCCTTAGAGATAAAATCAACACCAAAATAGTAAGAGATCTCCCAACAGCAGTGGCCTTCTAGTCCTAGTATATTTCCTTCTCCACAAGTGCGCCTTACTTAAGAGAGTGAATGATGTGTGTACAAGTGATAAATAGAGAGACTCTCACTCTCTATTTATATTCATCCGTTCACTTGAATTGCATTTTCACACGTAGGCTCAACCTAATAATTACTACTCGATCCTACACCTTAATTAGTGTATAATAACTCAAGTGCCCCGAAACTGTGGGGACTTACCTAATGACTTGACATGACTTGTTTACATTATTAATCCTCCCGATCGGAACATTGGGTCATGACCACATGACTCAAATACATAATAGAAACATCCTGGAATAATCATCGGGTTACAATACATAAGATACATAGAAGAATACATTTCGAAGTTACATATACATCAACAGATTTATTGTAAGATGATTCTTTGTCAAATGTTACATCCCTTCTGGTGTCGATCTTCTTGAATCCTGGGAAGTATATTCTGTAAGCCTTTGAGCTTTCAGAGTATCCCACAAATATACCCTTCTTTCCTAAAGGATCTAACTTTGTCCTCTTTTATTTTGGAATGTTTATGTACACAGGACAACCAAATATTCTGAGATGGATAACTTCTGGTTTCTTCCTGGAAAAGACTTCTTCAGGTGTCTTGTTCTCAAGTACTCTATGTGGACTATGGTTCTGTACATACACCACTGTTCTGGCAGCTTCTGCCCATAGATGCATGGGAAAATCTTGATCATGAAGCATTGCTCTTGCAACTTCCATGATAGTTCTATTATTCCTTTCTACAACCCCATTCTATTGTGGATTATATGGAGTGCATAAGTCCCTCTTAATCCCTAAATCTTTGCATAACTCTTTGAATTCATTTGATTTGAATTCTCCGCCATTATCTGATTGAAAGGTCTTGTTCTTCTTTTCTATGTGGTTCTCGATCAAGGCTTTGAAGTCCTTGAACTTGCTGAAAACTTCATCTTTGTTCTTCATAAAGTATATCCATGTCTTCCTACAATAATCATCAATAAAAGAAACATAATATACATACCCACTTAAAGAACTAGATGACATTGGACCGCATACATCGGAGTGAATGATTTCCAAGATTCATTTTTCTTTGCTTGCGCTACTTGGAAATGTCTTCTTTGTGTTATTTCCTTTCGCACATCCTTTGTACACTCCTTCATGTTTGGCTTGAATTTCTGGAAGACATTCAATAGCTTTGCTTGCAAGGGGTAGTGCTCTATAGTGCACATGTGCAAGCCTTCTATGCCAAAGTTCATTTGGCTCTATTGTGTCATGGAACAAAGCTTGTTCTAGATGGCCCTTCAATTTGTATAATCCTCCTTCTTGTTCTCCAATTACTATTGCATCGTCAATAGTCTTTCCTCTTGGCCACATGAGGACTTGGCCATCTACAAATGCAACCCTCATGCCTTTTTCATCTAGTTCCAATATGGAGAGAAGATTCTTCTTTAGTCCTGGTACAAACAAGACATCATTCATTTTCATAGACTTTCCAGAGTCTAGCTTATAGGAGGATTCACCACTACCTTTTATGGGATACTGGTAGTCATCCCCAAGTTTCGCCTTATGGGGTTAATTATGTTTGGATAGTTTCTAAAAATATTCCTTGAATCCTGTCATGTGTTTGGAAGCCCCACTATCAATAAGCCAATCTTTCCTTCCATGAGTGACAGTTCTTGTGAGAGCAGAGATCAAAACATATTCTTCATCACTTGAAGAGTCTTCACTTGCTTGTTTTACTTTCTTCATGGGAGGATCATCATCATCAGCAGTATGAGCATGATGTCTTATTTTGGAGTTCTTCTTCTTCTTGGATCTACTCTTATTCATGAGACAACTTCTAGAAAAGTGTCGTCTTTCATCACATGTATA
The DNA here is from genome assembly GCA_001517045.1 of Pseudotsuga menziesii. Lineage (NCBI taxonomy): Eukaryota > Viridiplantae > Streptophyta > Pinopsida > Pinales > Pinaceae > Pseudotsuga > Pseudotsuga menziesii. The sequence goes on from LPNX010106483.1 coordinate 11,576, forward strand.
ACATTTAAGTTTGGATGGATCCCTTCTTACAAAATTATTTTTCTGATGAGAATGCTTACATTGGTGATGATGATTTTCCCTTTTGCCTTTCTTGGAGTGTACTGTGAGAGCTTGATATTCACTTCCCATATTTTCTTTTCGATCTGATATTCGAGCTTGTTCTTGTGAACATTCTTCCCACGGTCTACTAAACTTGATTAGCTTCTTCCTATAACATATTCATTGGATGAAAGAATCCCATGACCTAGGGAGACCATTCAAGCTTGTCATCAAAATTTATACATTCTCCACTTCTTCATCTACTGCTTCGAGTTGTTATTTGATCTGGGAGACCCTTGTGAAGTATGACTAGATTCTCTCCTCATTCTGGATCTTTACATTCTTCATCTGGTTCCTTAGAGTCATCTTCTGGTTTATGTTCTTCCCTTCAAACAGTTTGGTTAGGGAATCAAACATAGCTTTTGGTGTCTTGAGGGAGGATACATGTGGTATGAGGTGATCCTTGATTGAATCAGCAATAATCCTCTTTTCCATAACCAACTTCTTCTTATGTAAGGCCTTAGCCTCATCTTCCTCTGGAACTAGAACCTCCTCATTAATGTAGGAGTCCAACTCATTTTCTTCCAGGACTAGGGAGATCCTATACTTCCATGCTCGGAAGTTATCAACTCCCTCAAGATTTTAATCAAGCTTGGTATGATGAGACATCTTAATTGAGAACCTCAAATGGAAATACAAAAGATTTAGATCTTACCAAGTCAAGATGTCGGATCTCGATTTGGAGCTGAATTTCTGCAGTGCTGGTTCAAGAACAGATTAGGGTTTGAATTTCCCAGAGTTCTGTCCAACCAAATGATTTGATCTTGATCTCTAAACTTTGATTTTGGGGATGAGATCAATCCAGGCCTAGGATCACTCAAAAATTCCAATTCTATGGAAAGCCCTAATTTTCGACAATAGTGTCGGGTCCAAAACTGAAAAAACTCAGAATCAGATTTTGCTTCGATAGAAAGATGTGCCCTAAGGAGGAGAGTCAGCCCAACCTTTTTTTGCTGAAAATTTGTGGAGAGAGATCCAAAAAGTAGGAATCCCTAGTTCCTGTAGCTACACAATGTCTTCTTCTCAGGTTATCTTTGATACCATGCTAGATTTTTAACATTAAGCTAGCATTATATTAGGATCTTTAGCTGAGAGAATAACAAGCACAACAATAAAACACAAGAGACAATGAACACAGTTTTTTTCCTCAGGAAAACCATAAATGGAGAAAACCCCACAACTTCCTCAGAGATAGAATCATCACCAAAATTAAAACCTAAAACAGTAAGACGATCTCCCAACAACAGTAGCCTCTTTCTTTCTAGCCCCGGCAACTTCTTCTCCCTTAGCTATGCACTACAACTAAGTGTGAGTGAGTGTGTGTTAAATAGAGAGACTCACTCTCTATTTATACTAATTCCTGACTTGACAATGACTCATTAGGGCTGACTTCACTTGGTGAGTCTAACAACCCTAGGGCCCCAGAACTTCGGGGACTTTAACCCTTGAACAATAGGAGGGTTACCCACATTGAATTGACATGACTTGTTTACATTATAGAAACTCTCGATCGGAACATCAAGGTATGACATGACTCAATTACATTACAAACACTTCCTGGTATAAACATCAGGGTACGATACATAAGAAATACAAGTGAATACATTTCAAAGTTACAATTACATCAACACAACGTTCCAACCAATCGTAGGCCAGTGTGCTCATCAATCGCTCAGCAACACTACCACCCCCGAGCTGGGCATGATTCCATAAGGAATAAGGGGAAACTAGCAGGCTCACATGTAGCCTAGGATACACAAAACTTAGCCAAGCCAAAAAAGTCAGTTTTATCATGCTAACAGTGAGCTAGAAAGGTTGGTTGCTAATATAGTGAGCTCAATCCAAGAGCTATGGACACCTACACTAGAACTAGCCTAAATTCCAAAACATCCACACACACCCAACAAAAGGAAGCATATTCTTCTCTGCTACACAGTCCCTCGGGCTATGCCTTCCCTTCCAATGCTATTTAGGGGGTGTAAAGAAGAAATCCAGCCCTCTAGCTCTGTCTGTGAGGCTCCTGGACACACTAGGTTTGTTAAGCAAGCTCTAATCCCATTTCCACACCCAAAGATTGTTCAAAGGCCAACAAATGATATGCACACAACAATAAAAGTTCTGGAATAAAGGAAAAAAAATGCCATAGAGACCAAAATTGGGTATGGCAACTGGGTAGAAAAAACTCAGTGTGAGCAACTCAAATTCCCGAGTCATTTATGGCCCTAATGTGGCCAAAACGACTTCAACAACACCCAAAATTTGTGGCTTTGTTCTCCAACTCATTGGTCAACACTAAACAATGAAATTTCCCATGGTGGGTATGTGGAAACAACACCAAAACATCCAACAGAGATCCCAACCACTAGAAGCTAACAAAAACACTTCACAGCCATGGTAAAAACACATAAAACTGCAAAAATGTGAGTGAAAAATGCACCAGTATCTCCAAAAACGTGAGTAAACCCAACTCAATCCCTGGCATTACAAAAACGACCTCCAATCCATGGGAAACTAAAGCCAACAACCAAAAACATGGAATGAAAACACACACAAGAAGTTCTGGATTCCTGAGAGAGCTCACGTGGAGGAAAAATGGTGAGGAAAAATATCCAAACATGAAATCATGGTAGAATGGCATACGTTTTTGGGTTTTTGCTTTCCCAATGAGTCAAAACGCGTTTCCTAAAAACTCATGGCTTCTACAATTCGAATTTGGGCTTTCATACCTTGCCGATCCCATGCAATAACCAACTCAACCAACTTATGGCAGTAATAAATGATTAAGTGAGTAAGAAAAGAAAGGTAGTTGATAGTTTTGATGGGTTCTCCCTTTGACATTTGGCTTGTCCCCATTGGCCCCAAAGGTTAAGTATCCCCCCCCCCCTTATCCTTAGTAAATCATTCCCCTTCTCATTATTGTTGCATTGACATAGCTGGTTGTGGGTTTTTAATTAATTGCATATTTACACGATGATTTAAAATCAGAGCGTGCCTGGATAGCACAAAATACCGTCGGCACCGATTTAATCGTCGAAACATGAAATGATAATCCATGGTGGGACTTTTTTTTCCTATAGGTCCACACTATGACTAATTGCAATATATACATCATATGCATTTAATGCAAATGGGGTCAAAACTAAGGTGTTACATTGACAAAGTTAAGTCAAAAGATCCGTACACATTCCATAATGAATGGGTAGTGGAAAATGTGTAAGGAAAATAGTTTCCAGAGAGCTAAAATCCACAAACAAATGTTGTGGAAGTTCAATGTACCACTTTGTAGCCATGCCGGTCAGTGTGAGCTGGAAGAGCCTTAATCGAACAGAATCATACATCAAGGAGTTCGAGGAACACCATAGATGGAAGGTCATAACATGGTTCTTATGATCATCTCCATGCTTTCCATCAAACTTGGCGATGTTTGATGGCAATTTTACCAGAATAGTGGGCCATTAATGGTTGTGTCCAATGGGATCGTTTATCAACTTGGACAAATCAGGTAAGTCCAAAGTTGCTAGGAAAGGTAATTGACGATTGGGTTCCATGTACTGGTAGTATTGATAAGGCATGTATCCACTAGTAGGATCATATGTTGATGGTATATAGGTTGTTGAAACGATTGATGAGATGATGAACTTCCTGAAGATCCACCTGAAGGGGGTTGACCTCCAGGGTTGGGACCGCCAAGACCACTAGGACCACCAAGAGGAGGACCTCCAGGGCCTCTAGGACTGCCAAAACCTCCGAGACCTCTGGGACCACCTCGCCCACCAGGACATCTAGGAGGGGTACCACTAGGATGAGGACCACCAAAACCTCCACAAGGAGGACCATGAGGAACACTAGGAGGAGGACCGCCATGCCCCCCCAAAACCACCAGGGTCACTAGGACCACCAGGAGGAGGACCGCTAGGCCCCTTAAGACCTCTAGGACCACCAGGAGGAGGATTTCCAGGCCCCCTGAGGGGAGGACCGACATAAGGTGGTACTCCTGTGCCTCCAATAGTATGAATAAGTATTTCCCACATTGTCGGCATGTAAGACCAGTTGGGTTGCCCCCATGGTGTAAATGTATTCCCAGTGTATGGAACTCGAGTGTAGGGAATTCCTGTAGAGGTAGGTTGATAATTCATATTCCCTGTACGTACTTGATTTGTTGGGTAACCATAAATCCATGAGGGTTGATTAAATACAGGTTGTGCCGCTAAGGGCTGACCTGAACTTAAAGGAAGGTTTACCATATTTGTATTGGTGGGAGGAATATATACTGCGAATTGTCTTGTAGTAGAGGTCTGCCTATTATTAGTAACAATTTTGTTGATGTATTTGTAACTTTCGGAATGTATTCACTTGTATATTCCATATATTGTATTTTATTAAACCCTAATGGTCCTATCGGGAGAGTCATTAATATAATAAAGTCACTTAAAGTCAATGAGGTTAACCCTCCATTGTAAGTCGGGGAAATAGTCCCCACAATTGAGTTGAGGTTAACCCTCCTTGTTGATCAGGGATAAAAGTCCCCACATTTGAGGGGCACTAGGGTTATTAGACTCTAATACATAAGTCGGCCCTGATAAGTAATTGTCAAGTCAGAAACTAGTATAAATAGAGAGTGACCCTCTCTATTTGATATATACACACACACTTAGTTGTAGCCACGGGGGTTTCACTATCAGGGCAATATCATATCACGTCCATTCATATTGGGGGTTTGAATACTCCTAAAAACCTCAAAAATATATTGCCCCATATTAAGGGGTCAAGGGGGATGTTGTTGGAGACATTTACCACCATACACACTCTTTTTGGTCAAATTGGCCTAGTTAAACAACTATCCTAAGTATAATTGACATTAATTGACATTAGTGGAGCATTAATTGCCATCATCCAGTCACACCTACACCTACCTATAGTTAAGGAGGCTAACTTAGCCTTGTCCTATAGTCAAGGAGGCTAACTGGAGCAGTCCAGGGGTGATCTGAGTGATATTAATGCACCTAATTTCTAACTAGTGGTTACAATCAGTTCAACCAGTCAGTTAAGGCCCCTCCTCTCATTAAATATATTATTTAATGATTATTCATTATTATTTAATGATATGGAGTCAGCAGGGTGCCTCCATCAACTTCTAATGGTCATTTCAGCTTTAGTTAACCTCATCAGGGTTCATTGAAGTCATGGAGCAATAGCACTTGATGGTTGGCTTGATATGACATGTGTTTGATCTCCTTCAGTTGAGATTCAGTCATTTATTGCACTCCGACTTCAGTTAAGGTTTGGTGAGTCAATTAGGGTTTTGTTCAAGTGGTTAACTGAGTGTGAACCTATGGTTGAGAGTCAGTTAAGCTAGACTCACTCATTGAATTCGAATTGCCTCAATAGGTATTCAAATTCCTCATGGATTTAAGCTATTTCTTGACATTGGTATTGTGACCATTCATTGTTTATTAGATATAGAAAGAGGAAACTAATTCCAGTCCCAATTAACACCATTTCATGAGTATTTGTTGATTATTCTTTGTTCCTAGATCAATGTGCAAGATTAATATGGTATCAGAGCATACAGTGGGACAAAGATCTATCTCTCAAAAACAAGATTTTTGACAGATTTCTCCATGAAAAGTGAGCAATAGCTCAAAATTCCAGCACTACACAAGAAGCCAAGGCTTACCACTCAATATCCCAAGTAAAGAACTTGTTGATCAAGCTTCCTTGATTGACTATGCTGGGTGTGATGAAAGCCTAGAATGTGTAGGCTATCCGACCTTATTTTTCCCTTTCTGTTTTGATTTTAAGGTTTCTACAGGTGAAGCATTCGCTATAGCATATCCAGATGGCATCCTCAATAGATATCTTGACTCCATACAATTTCCACTCATGGAAAAATAAAATGGAGATTCAATTGCACTTCAAAGGACTCCATAGAGTCGCCATGGACACTGAATTTGAACCTGGATCTGCCATAGAAAAAACAAGATTCTTGAACAAGAAGGATGAAGCCTTCGGTTTCTTGTGCCTCTCTATTTCCGAAGACCTTCTCTTACATCTTACGGATCTGAAGACACCGAAAGAAATATGGGACAAATTGGATTCTCTATATGGAAAGCATGATGACTTGAGAGTTTACCAACTCTAAAATGAACTCATGTCTCTCCAACCTTCCAATTTCGAGACTTTGAATGATTTCTTTATAAAGTTCAAGCATATTGTTTTACTCTTGAAGCAATGCAAAATGGAGGAGGATGGTCAGCTCATCCTTGCCATCCTCTCCAAACTTAAGGCTGATTATTTAGTTTTTGTTTCTACATTTCGTGAGGGGAAGCTCACAACCCCCGGATGGAAGATGCCTACACTCAATGACTTCATTGAGTCCCTAACTAATGAACATGACAAGCTTGTCCAGATGGGGATCAACCAATATTTCCATGGTTAATCCCTCCATGTCTCGGGACCCAAAGATCTGAAGGGTAAAGGAAAGCAATAGAAAAATCAGAAAACTAAATTTGATGCTCCCAAGCTTGGAGTTGAAAACCAGAAACATGATGAATCTTCCGGCTCAAGGAAGAACAAAGGAAAAGGTCACAATGGGAAAGAAAAAGTCAGGTGTTCTTACTGTAGGAAGGTTTTTCACCCTAAACATGCCTGCATGAAGAAAAATATTGATGAAGCAACCTCTCTCCTTGAGAGGAATCACATCAATCTTCCAGAGAGCTTTCGGAGGAGAGATCACCAAGATCGGGAACCACAGCATGAGAAAGGTCATGCCCTCATGGAAAGCACTTTGAATTCCAAAGAATTGATGATTGATAGTGGATATTTGAATCACATGATGGCTGAAAAAGACTCCTTTTCATCCCTGGAGACCAGCAAGTCCATCCCCATCCACATGGGAGATGACTCCACCATCATTTCCGAAGGACAAGGTACTGTAGATCTAGAAAATGGTTTTTTCTTTAATGTTTTGTATGTACTGTATCTAGAAGCAAATATCCTTAGTTTCTATCAGATGACACATACAAGAATGCCTAAGAGAGTCTCTTTCAGCCCAAATGATGTTGAGATAACAGAGATTGCATCCGGGAAACTCATTGTTAAAGGCCTTGCAAACCATCATGCAAAAGCCTATGAGTTCTCTCACTTTGTTGTGGATGCAAAACCCACCGCTCTGCTAACTCATGGAAATGAGGTTAGTAGGCTATGGAATGAGAGGTTTGGCCATCTTAATTTCAAATATTTGCAGCAATTACATAACTATTTACACCATCATATTCAGCCTGGTTAGTAGGCTATGGAATGAGAGGTTTGGCCATCTTAATTTCAAATATTTGCAGCAATTACATAAAAAATCCATGGTTGAAGGCCTCCTGGTCATCAAGGCAACCACGGGAGTCTGCAAGGGCTGTGTGATTGGAAAACACCTTGAGCATAAGTTCGATCAGGGGAAGGAAAATTGAGATACCAGAATATTGCTGTACATATTCTCCCAAAGTGGTATTCAGGTCTAGCATTCAATTCCCTACACTCCCTAGTAGAACGGAGTAGCATAACTGAAGAACTGGTCTCTCAAGGAGATGACCACCTATATGTTGGAGTCAAAAAAGCTTGCTGCAAATTTGTGGGATGAAGCCATGCATGCCATAGCATACATTGAGAACAGGGTGCCACATTCATCTATGAAATAAAAGACTCCTTTCGAAGCATACTTTGGACACAAGCCAGATGTGTCGAACCTACGGGTGTTTGGGTCCACATTGAGAACAGGGTGCCACATCCATCTATGAAATAAAAGACTCCTTTCGAAGCATACTTTGGACACAAGCCAGATGTGTCGAACCTACGGGTGTTTGGGTCCACTGCATGGGCCCAAATTTTGCTTGATAAAAGAAGGGCTTTGCAACCACAGAGCATAGAATGTCTGTTTATTGGGTATCCTAATGAATATAAAGGATTCAAGCTGCTAGATATCAATACCAAATAGATCATCATAGAGAGAAGTGTCAAGTTCGTTGAGCCTCTTCAGGAGCTGGAACTAGTGAAGGAGAAAACTGCTGAATTTCCTCCCTATTCCACTGAATATTTGGATGATAAAATTGGGGGTGAATGACCCTGATTTGGATCCTATAATCTCTAATATCAATGTGCATCAATCATAGGATGCTGAATTAGAACCTGAAGTGCAAAATCATCTTCCTACATGGGCCCAACAGACACTCTCCTCCGCAAGAGACGACATTGGAAATCTGGATGATCCAAGGAGAACCCGGTCTAATTTCCAAAGAGCATGTATTGCTCTCTCTTGTTCTAATAAATTGCTATCCAAAACTTGATATTTGATGATTATTTTAGATCCAAAATCCTACTACCATGCTTGGAATGATCCGAGATGGCAAGTTGCCATGGATGAAGAGATGATTTCTCTTCAGAAAAACACTACTTGGGAGCTAGTTTCTCTTCCTTTGGGAAGGAAATTGGTTCAATGCAAGTGGGTGTTTCAGAAAAAGGTTGTTTCTGATGGAAGAACCTGAAAATATAAGGCAAGGTGGGTATAAAAAGGTTTCTCTCATGTCTAAGGAGTGGACTACCATGAGACCTTTGCACTGGTTGCAAAAATGGACTCCATCCGCCTTGTNGCAAATATAAGGCAAGGTGGGTATAAAAAGGTTTCTCTCATGTCTAAGGAGTGGACTACCATGAGACCTTTGCACTGGTTGCAAAAATGGACTCCATCCGCCTTGTTTTGGCTATTTCAGCATCCAAGCACTGGGAGGTGCATCACATGGATGTTAAGTCATCCTTTCTGCATGGAGATATTCATGAGGAGATATACATGAAGAAGCCTAAGGACTACATCACTGATCCATCTTTGGTTTGCAAGCTAAAGAAGTCACTATATGGGTTAAAACAGGCCCCAAGAGAGTGGTATTCCAAGATGGATGGCTTCCTTCTCTCACAAAACTTTCAGAGATGTAGATCAGATCCAAATGTGTATTTAAAGAAACATGATGGTCATCTAATTATAATTGTTTTATATTTTGATGAATTACTGATCACATGTAGCACAATTGCCTCCATTTCAGCCATCAAAACTGCTCCCCACAATGCCTTTGAAATGAGTGATTTGGGGATTCTAAAAAAATTTTTTGGGCTCGAAATCGAGCAAAATTATGATGGGATTATGGTCACTTAGTCCAAATACATTTCATACCTATTAGTAAAGTTGTGATTTGGGGATTCTAAAACAATTTTTTGGGCTCGAAATCGAGCAAAATTATGATGGGATTATGGTCACTTAGTCCAAATACATTTCATACCTATTAGTAAAGTTTAACATGGCTAAATATATGCCTACACCATTCCCTTTCCTTTCAGGGATCAACCTTGAAGAAGAAAAACACACACCTCCCATGGACTGCAGTATCTATCGACAGGTGATTGGTAGCTTGTTGTACTTGACACATTCTAGGCCTGATATTTGTTATGTCATGAATGCTATATCAAGATACATGCAGCAGCCTCATTATCTTCATTGGAAGGTAGCCAAGAGGATCCTCCGGTACATTTAGGGAACCAGGACTTACGACATTCACTATGCTACAAACTCTGAGCTAGAGCTGGTTGGNCCTCATGATCTTCATTGGAAGGTAGCCAAGAGGATCCTCCGGTACATTTAGGGAACCAGGACTTACGACATTCACTATGCTACAAACTCTGAGCTAGAGCTGGTTGGATACACAGATTCCGATTGGGAGGGTGATTCTATTGATCGAAAGTCAACTTCTAGATATGTATTCATGTTTGGTGGTGTCCCTATTTGCTGGTCAAACAAAAATTAGGCTTCCATAGCACTATCTTCAGCAGAGGCTGAGTATCGAGGAGCAGTGAATGCTTGCATCCAAGTAGTTTGGTTGCAAGTCATTCTTGTCCCTATTTGCTGGTAAAACAAAAATTAGGCTTCCATAGCACTATCTTCAGCAGAGGCTGAGTATCGAGGAGCAGTGAATGCTTGCATCCAAGTAGTTTGGTTGCAAGTCATTCTTTCAAAATTTGATCTTGGTAGTACTTTGTCCACTGTCCTCTTTTGTGACAACCAGATTTCTATTGACATATCCACGGATCCAGTTACCACGCAGAGGACCAAGCATGTAGAGATTCACATGCACTACATCAGGGAGCTAGTGCATGACAGGACCATCATTCTACAATACTGCCCGACTAATGAGCAGATTGCAGACATCTTCACCAAGAGATTTTCAGAAAATAAGTTCACTTACCTCCGTTCACTATTGGGGGTGAGTTCATAAGGGTGATCTAGACTACTTTCAGTGTTCAGGTTGAGGGGGGGTTTTCCCACTGGGTTTTCCCTCTTTACCTCACTTAGTTTGTTTTGAGCATTGTTTTAGTTTTAGCATTGTATAGGGTGACCTATGGCCTTAGTTGCTAGGGCCCTAGCATTTTTATGCATCTATGTTTTCTAACTCTTCCTGAGTATAGCTTAAAGGGGGGTGTTGGAGACATTTACCACCAT
>LPNX010106483.1:38081-122035 GCA_001517045.1 Pseudotsuga menziesii
AAAGTTTCTGATTGAGTAAAACTCCAGGAAAGTCAAACCCTAGTTTGACCCCAAGCTTGAAAAACCCTAAAATACTAAAACTGGTAGTTTTGGTACATTTGCTATATCTCCCAAGGTCAAAGTTTCTGGTTGAGTAAAACTCCAGGAAAGTCAAACCCTAGTTTGACCCCAAGCTTGAAAAACCCTAAAATACTAAAACTGGTAGTTTTGGTACATTTGCTATATCTCTGCATTGAAGAAATATTAGGAGCCAAATGTTTCACAGACCGAAGATAAAATTTTGATGTACCTTGTGTAAACATTTCATCCTCAGATTCACTATATTCTCATAGATATGATTCCTCCAAATCAGGGTTCCATCCTCTTCCAGGATTCATCCCTAAACTGGACACCTAGGGGGAATTGCTATATCTCAGGCTACGAAGGTCCAAATGTAATTTTTCAAGATGTTCTATATAGGGAATGGACTTTACTTTTGTGGTAAAAATTTTAGACCCCGAAGGTGAAACAGTGACATGTGGAAGTGTGTACAAATTTGCTATGTTGAACAGTCCTCAAAGAAGTCAACTTGGGAAAACTTTCATAAGTCCCAATTGGTGAAACCAATTCTTCTCAAACCTGTGGTGTTGGAAATATGACATATGGGGACACCGCAGTACAAAATTTTAGACACATAGGAGTATTAATTTCATAGATACCACAAAAATAGTAGCAGAAATTTCTGCAGAGGAAATTGGAAAAATAGGGCTTACTGTTCCAGGAGCTTCCCTCCAATGTTTTCAAAAAAGGAGTACATTGGACAGCTCTCCTTGAAGAGGCCCATCTTTCTATCCAATCGGATATGAAAGATTCCAATTTTTGAAAATTAGGTTTTCTCTGACAATCCGTAGTTTAGCAAGATCCGGAACCAGGATGGACAACTCAAATCTATAAGATCTAATATTTTTCTATTTACATTTGAGATTCTCATTTCAATCATCTTGATCACAAGCTTGGTGAAGATTAAAAATATCCAAGCATGAAAGTATAAGTTTTCATTTTTTCTTGAAGAAAATTTATTGGACACCTACACAAGTGGAGAGGTTCTAGTTCTAGAGGGAGATTAGGCTAAATCCTTACACAATAAGAACTTGGTCAAGGCTAAGAAGATCATTGCTGATTCAATCAAGGATCACCTTATACCACAAGTGTCTTCCCTAAAGACACCTAAAGAGATGTTTGATTCCTTGACCAAACTATTTTAGGGGAAGAACATAAATCAAAAGATGACTTTGAGAAACCAGTTGAAGAATGTAAAGGTCTAGACTGCAGAGACCAGACAGTCATATTTTACAAGGGTCTCTCAAATAAAAGAAAATATTGAAGCAGTGGATGAAGAAGTAATTTAGATAACCACCTTGAATGGCCTTTCCGTATCATGGGATTCATTCATTCAAGTAATGTGTGCTAGAAGGAAGTTGTAAAGGAAAGTATCCTATGGCTAGGGTTTAAGAGGCCATCAACGTACTGGGGTTGAAAGAGAGATGCACATTGTTCAGCAAGCATATACAAGCAAGATCAAAGATAAGAAAGGTCCACACCTGATAAACTGAAGGCTGTTCCAAGCTTTCTCTTCAATCCTCTTCTTGCTCCTCTCACTCCAAGAGACCTGCAAAACAAGTTATACCTTCCTCAAACCATTATGACCACATATAAAACAATGATAATCAAACAAATATGAAATAATAATCTGAATAACATCATCATATGATCATAAATAGAGATTCAATCATACATTGAACAATGATTTGGGAAGAAGAAGGACATCACATCTTTATTAATCTTGAAAACAAGTACAAGTATACCTTCTCTTCAAGTTCGGCACCTCACGAAACCTTGATCCGGTTCTTCTGCTTCTCTTATCCAAGGAACTCAGCCTCTAAGCTCTACAAAACAAGGAGAGGACCTCCAGGGAAAAGGTGTGAGCAAAGAGAGCTCCAATTCCTCCAGCATAACAATGCAGAAATTCAAGTCCCCCCTCATGGACCTCCCTACCTCTATTTATATGCTTAAGGAAGAGTTAGGGGCGAAGACAAAGTAGTTACAACTAAAGGATTTAGTTGCATAACTAACCAAACTAACTCAAATTATGTATTTTTTGATATTTTAAAAGTCACTCACGGGTTTCATAACTGGACAGTCGCGAATACAACAAGGGGCATTCGCGGGTATGCCTTAAGGAGAGTCATGAATAGACAAAAAAACGCATTTTTAGGGTATTTTTGGGCATTTTCAGACTTTCATGTCTTCTGGAAAGTTTTATCTAAATGAAATACCTTTCCGATGGTGTAGAGATGAGGTCAAATGGAGTTACAAAACTCAAGATATGGGTCCTCCAAGATAGGTGTTTTTTCAGTGACTTTCATAAAGTGTCGTCATGGAAATGTCGACATGCGACGGAATCATGGGAAAGTGGTCACAGGAATAGATGTGTCATTTTGAGATATAACAGAAGTGATTACCTTCACCTAACTCTGTGAAGAGTGCACACAAGAATAAGCTCGACTCATAATAAGAGAAAATAAGATGGGAGCAACTGAAGATCCAGCTCTCATGATTCAAAGAAGATCCCTCAAGCGATGAGGAATATGAAGAACTCAATTCTTAAAGAATCTCTTATCCATGTTAGCATTTGGATAAGAAATGATGTTGTTATGAATGAAGAAGATGATGAAGATGAAAGACGAAGTCTACCCATGAAACAAATAAATATAAGTATTCAATTGTCATTTCATGATATTGTTTTGTTATGCATTTGTTTATATTTAGTTGATGTATTATGCATGATAGAATGTTTTCATTAATGACAGTATACTACTAATATGCATGTGATGGGTAATTAGCTCATGGTTCCATACAACTCTCCATTGCTACTCATCTAGAATGAAACCTCTTTGCTAACATATTGTATTAGTGCATAATCTCAATGATGTCATGGTAGAGATGGAAGGCATCTAGAAAGTTTCCATGAGATATGGATGAATTTTGTATTGGATAAATACATTTGCATGATTATATCTTTATGCATAATAATTTTCCTTTATGAATATGCTTTATGAAATGTTTCTAACCTTACAACAAATGTGTTTGACTTGTAGGAAAAATCATGTATAATCGCCTACAAGAAAAGAAGGATGACTTCTTTTGAAGAACAAGTGGCAACAGTTCGAGAAATAATCCAAGATGAAGAATGATATGATGATACTTTCAAAGAAATAAGAGGTCTCAAACATAGTGCAGTTATGTAACACTGTTGAGCGACATCATTGATGTAGAGCCTTCTAGCTATGAAGAAGTAGCCAAGAAGAAAGGGAAGGAGAGTACTAGTTCAAGAAGAATGATGTCTAGGATGTTGTATCGAGACCTAAAGGGAAGGCCGTAATGTCTTCCATATGGATCTGCAAGATCTAGCATGCAGTAGATAGAAACATTGCGGGATGCAAGGTAATATTCGTAGCACGAGAATTCTCACGGAAAGAAGGCATAAACTACAAAGAGCCATTTGCAGCAATTGGAAGATAAGACACATGACATGAAGAATCATGTGTGCAAATGAAATAAGGCCATGTATGATCTCAGAAGACACCCACAGGATAACACATATATGAGGAGCTTGAATATCACCTATATTGATGAACATCTTAACCTTTGCTACAAGGTTGAAGATGAAAGCCTATAGAGGATGACAAGCTCACAGATGGGTGCGAGAAGAACTTTTGAAAAGGTTCAAGATAGAGGATCTTGGTCTCCAGTGACCCTAGATGGACACATAGAATATTAGTATCAGAGGAACCTACTTGTCACTCCAACACATAATGTTTCAATACATAGAGTATGAAAGGAAGAGGGAGAATGATGCTCCACTTCAAAGGGAGTCACTGTAGAAGATCTCGAGGTTTGACATGGTACAACAGGATGGAAAATTTACTGATGGCTCTAGTATTTAGTGAGAGTAAAGCGGATTCCAACCTTTAATTCAAGGTTGAAGGTGGAAGACCAGTGATGCTCCTGTTATATGTCAATGACTTGTTCCTGAAAGGAAAAGAGGAACTCATTAAATTTGCAAGAAGGAGACTTGCTGCCAAGTTCGAGATAAAGGACTTTCATATGATGCACTACTCTCTAGGCATGGAGGTGTGGCAGAATGTGGATGGGTTCTCCTTGGGACAAGGGAAGTATGCAGTAGAGATCCTAAAGAGGTTTGGGTTGATGGACTACAAGGATAGGACCACACCTATGGCATCGAACTTGAAGCTATTGAGTGATGCTTCTTTAGAGTCGGTTGATGCTACGATGTATCGTTAGATGATTGGGTCCTTGATGTACCTAACGAATACGAGACCATATATTTTCTTTGCTATGAACACATTGAGCTAGTTCCTAACAAATCTGAGACATGTTCACTTGATTTTTTCAAATCATATTGTGAGGTACTTGAAGGGTATAGGTTATTATGGGCTCAAGTATGAGGCAAATCAAAAGATTAACCTGGAAGGTTATGTGGATTCAGATTGGGCAGGTAGTGCCAGTGATAGGAAGAGCACTTTGGGGTGTTTCTTCAGTATGGGAATAGGTGTGATCTCTTAGTTTAGCAAAAATAAATCCTATGTGGCACTAAGTATAGCCGAAGAAGAGTATGCTGAAGCTTGTTCAGCTAGTTGTGAGGCAGTGTAGCTGAGGAAGCTACTATCTGATTTGTTTGATCTCTAGTTGGATGATACTTGTATATATTTCGATAACCAGAGTTGTGTGAAGTTTTAGAGAACCTGGTGTTCCATGACAAGTCAAATAATATCGATATCAAATATCACTATACCAGGGATATGGTGCAAAGAGGAGCAGTGAAGCTCCAATATGTTGTGATAGATGAGTAGATAGTTGATGTGTTGACCAAGCCATTAGCCAGAGTAAAGTTTGAATACTTCAAGGATAAGCTTGGTGTTCTCTAGATCTAGTTTCCTTCCAATGGGAAGTGATGAGTCCGAGAGCCTTTCTTCCATGGTAGGATCGGTTCCTTCCATGGGAAGATGTAAGTACAGAGCCTTTCTAACATGGTAGGATTAGTTCCTTCCATGGGTAGATATAAGTGTAGAGACTTTTTGACATGGTAGGATTAGTTCCTTCCATGGTTGGATATAAGTGCTGATCCTTTCTAGCATGGATGCAATATGTGTTCCCCACATCGCTAGATATAATTTTTGAGCCTTTCTAGCATGGATGCGAGATGTGCTCCCCACATGGCTAGATATAAGTGTTGAGAATTTCCGACATGGTTCTTCGATGTGTTCCTCCTATGGTAAGTTATAAGTGTTGAGCCTTTCTTACATGGTTCGTGGATTTGTTCCTCCCATGGTCAGATATAAGTGCTGAGCCTTTTCTACATGGTTCTTGGATGTGTTCCTCCCATGGTCGATATAAGTGTTGGGCCTTTTCGACATAGTTCTTGGATGTGTTCCTCCCATGGTCAGATGTAAGTGCTAGTCCATTCTGACATGGTGGTGGGTTGGGCCTCCCATGGTCAGATGTAAGTGCTAGGCCATTCGAACATGGTGGCAGGATGGGCCTCCTATGGTTAGATGTGAGTGTTGGGCCTTTCTAACATGGTGGTGGATGTGTTCCTCCCATGGTCATATGTGAGTACTGGGAGTGCCTTTCTGACATGGTGGTGGATGTGTTCCTCCCATGGTCATATGTAAGTGATGGGTGGGCCTTTCTGACATGGTTCTTGGATGTGTTCCTTCCATGGTTAGATATAAGTGCTAAAGAAGATGAATACCTACATGGAGGCTAGGCCTACAACCAACATGAAAAAGGGTTGGCTCTGTAGAACTTCATGTGACGAGTAGAATTGAGAGATAACACCATTTGTTTAGGATAGCAGAAGCAGTGTTGATGATCCAGTGATGATACAGTTTTGATGATGTTCCAGTAAAAATCTAGATTTGATGATGATCCAGTGAAGTGACAAACACTTTTGTTGATGAATTGTGTCGAGAGAATACCTTCCTAGTTAAGAGGAAGTGTTGATGTATTTGTAACTGCGAAATGTATTCACTTGTATATTTCATATATTTTATTTCATTATACCTCAATGTTCCTATCGAAAGATTCATTAATATAATAAATTCATGTAAAGTCAATGAGGTTAATCCTCCATTGTAAGTCGAGGAAATAGTCCCCACAATTGAGTTTAGGTTAACCCTCCTTGTTGATCAAGGGGGGAAATTCCCCACAGTTGAGGGGCACTAGGGTTATTAGACTCTCATAGAGAATTTGGCCCTGGTAAGTAATTGTCAATTCAAAAACTAGTATAAAGAAAGAGTTAGCCTCTCTATTTGATATATACACACACTCATTTGTAGCGCATGAATGAGAGAGAGAAGGAGCTAGGATAAGAGAGAGAGAGAGAGAGAGAGAGAGAGAGAGACATCAGCTGTCGGAGATCATCTTTCTATCTTTGGTTTTTACTTTTGGTGCTCATTCTATCTTTGAGGAAGTTGTGGGGTTTTATCCTTTATGGTTTCCCCAAGGAAAATATTTGTGTTCATTGTCTCTTGTGATTGATTGTTGTGCTTGTTATTCTTTCAGTTAAGATCCTAAGATAATATTGCTTAAATGATAAAAATCTAACAAATTCCACTAGAGGGTAACATAGGTCATGCTGGGGGTTTCCCCCCGGCATTAGAAGGTACAGAAACTACTGGAACCAAAGGTTTCCCCCCAGCCATAGAAGGTATAGGATGACTAGAGATAGATCTAGAATTCAAAAATGCAAGAGTGGAACTGGAGGTTGGACCATCATTGTGAGAAGTTTCACCATATGTTGGATAACCATCAATGGAAGCTCTAATTTCAGCCACAATCCAAGGATCTATATTACGGGGTAATCTAGCCGATATAGATTCATTATGAGGAGTAAGTGTGGCCAAAACTCTGTCAAACCTTTGCATTATCTCTTGAAAATCTCGTGCACAATGAATAGATGCTTGGATTTTTCTATATTCTTCTTCACCCTGGAGAAGTTTGTTCAGGAGAGGATCTATTAATCCCAAATGAGGAAATGGCCTGACCCATATAAGTTCTCCAAAATGGATCATCCGGGCCATATTATGGTTCATCGGGACTATCGATACGACCTTCCATAGGAGGATGAAATAAAGTATCATCCATAGGAGGCTGTTGAGCCAAGGGATTAACGTAAGAAGTGAATTGATCTCCACTTTCTACAACCAAATTTCCCCCTTCACGGGAGGGAGTTGCACCTCCTTGGTCTATGGCTTCCATAGGGCCTACCCATGTTGTAGGTGGAAAGTTGAGTGGTAAGCCCTAGTTCCTTCTGGATTGTGTGAGTTGAAACTCAACCAGATTGGAAAAGTTACTAAAACCTAACCTAGGGTTTCAAAAACTAAGAAAAAACACGCAAAGTCTTCTCCTACCCAAGATACAGGCCACAAGGAAACTTAAGTGATAGGATGAGCTCAAAATAATTTGTCTCTAACTAGGATTGTCAAGAAGGTGCAACTCGCAATATACCATAGGGTTCAACAATAAAACATGAAGAGGAGGAACAACCATTCCTCACCTGAATACCAGAATATCTAAATGACACATGTGTAGTAATCTCCCCAAGTGTTGTTCTTGGTGTATTGCTCCAAACAAGATGGCCAATGAGTTTTTATCAGTTGGACAAGGAATCTTTGTAGGGTCTCCCGATACATGCAAAATACGTGGGAACTCAAATCTGTAGAAGTGTTGTCTAATGCACAACCATTCACAAGGGGCCTTCCAATATACAATTGAGTATGTGAAGTACCTTTATATATACCTCAAGGGTAGGTGAAAGGTCGTTCGATATACCAACGATATGTGGAAGAACCACACGAGTCTCAGGTTGCAGTGCATGCAAATAACAACAACTCCTATATTTTACGATGCCCAAACACGTCACTAACTTATTACTCAAATTTCTATACAACTTTAGGCCTATAACTACCTTTAATTGTATATCGAGCGGTTAGGTGAATTCATGATATTTTGACAGAAATGTAAAGCCATGCAAGTATGAAATACAGATATTTTCACTTTACTTTTCAAGACATGCCTAGCTATGGGAGAAAGAGAGTATTTCTTTTCAATTTTCATTTTTGAAACCAAATTTTTTTCCCAAACAACTACACTAAGCCAATTTTTTTCCGAGAAAGAGAACAAGAAACAAACTTCAAACTGATTTTGAAAGCAAGCAAATAGGGTAAGATCTCTTTTCTAAGAAGAAATACAAAACACACTCAAAGGCATAACCGACACTTTTTTCAATTTTTCTTTTAAAAGGAGAAAGATCTAACTTAAAACTACTACTATTTTTTCTTTTGATGAGATCAGAATATAAAGAAATAGAAGAAAAATGGATATCTGAAATCTTACGAGGCTAATCAGAGGTCCAAAAGTTCATCCCCAAGCAAAAATATGAACAAGTCTCAACAAGAAATTTTCTTTTTCAAGGCAAAAAGAAGTCCTTCACAAACATTTAATGAAAAATGAAACAATCAACTAATCAAGTAAGTCTTTATTTTCAAATTAGCCATAAGACTGAGATCTATACTGATCCTAATCTCTTAAGCAACACTCCTTTCGAAAAATTTAAAACCAATCATGCAAGCAAGATGAAAAGATGAAAACTATCATAGCTCTTTGATTTAAACAAAACAATCTTTTCACCACACAAAATTTTACAAAAAGCTTGGAAAAAAGAAGTCTGGGAAAACCTACCTAGCACTGCTTTCAAAGGGTTATTAACAGAGTGGTTTTGCACCAGCACCACTTCTTGCTAATTGCATTCAGGTGGTGGCACTGCTTTTTGCTAATTGTGTTTAGGTGGTGGCACCGATTATTTCCCACTATGCATACGTGGTTCCTTGTAGATTTCCAAAAACAAAAGATGGCAAAAACGCAAAGTCATATCACTATGCAACTGGCATCTAAATCAGAAATTAATAGTATTTAAGAGTACAAAGAGTTAGAAAACTTGGATATAAACAGATCTGAAGATACCAAACCAAAACCACTAAATCAACTAGTGGATATGATTGAACTGATGAAGAACATGAGCTTGGATTTCGAACAAGTGTTTTGAAACGACTACGGAATATCATATTAGCTGAAGCTATTCCCCAATGGAATCACCAGATTTGTTGTAAGGAATTTTGCAACTTCTGTGGACAGAAGTTGTCCCTCTGCTATGAATGGTTCAAATCCAGTACAAATGGTATACGACAAGATTGGAAAAAATCCCCTAGAATAGATGGATATCTAGAATCACTCCTCTTTGATGCAATGATATAGTTGTTTCCTGTAAATACAATCCTTCACAGATGTACCTGTATAATCACAAGAAAAACAACAAACAGGATCAAATAGAACCATAATATAATCCACTATTATGTATTGATGACTAACGAATTCAATAATAAAACATACGATAATGACATAATATCTTTTATGGGAAGGAAACCAATCTTGCATTAGATAATAGAGAAGAATTTTACAACCTATTCCTTAGTTTCGATGTACTCCTTCATAAATCCAACATATTGTCCCCGATAGCTCCAACTTGCTCCCTCAAACTCACTCTACTGACTTAGGCTAGAACATCAAAGCAACATCATAACATTACTCTCTCCTCAATCATGGAGAATGAGCCTGCTTTTATAGGCTTGGAATGGATAGATATGGTTGAGAAAATGGTGGGTGAAGTGGCTAGGATATCCGACAAGGATGGAGCTCGAGTCCAATTGACCCAAGTGATCAGGGATAAGGGTGTCACGAATCATTCTTTCGAGAAGCTTCGTGAGAACTTCTCTTTTTCACTTTTTACCAAGGGAACCGCTCCTTGTTCACTATGACAGAGCGGTTTCAGGTAGAACCGCACCTTGCTCAAAGGGTAAAGGCGGTGCCACCATTTTCTATCAACAATATAGAGGTGGTGCTAAAGAAGGTATGGATTTTTTACTATAGGGATGAGGCAGTGCTATATTTTCACATGTAAATTTGATGTCTGGACCAATTTTAATGCTTCACAATTTGGGATTAAGGGCAACACTGGAGTTTGGGATCTCATCACATGCTGATGATGAGATTTAGGTGTAACACTTTACACCCCTAGTATGTTGGTGGCCTTTTAATGCCCATTAATAGGAATACTTTCCCTATCAACAGAACTAGCGAGTCTGTTGGGGATTCCTCGTCTATTTTTGGGTCTCCTTTCCCTTTTTTCTAGTATAATTAATGTTTTAAGTCCTTGCAAGTTAGGAGTCATTCTTAAGTTTCTTTTAACGCCTTCTTTGCATTTTTAAGTTTGTTTCTGGCCTTTTTTAGGCCTTCCACCACCCACTCATGACTGTGAAACTACAAAGCACCATTTTCTGGATGTACTCATGAATTTCCTTAGGGAAACCAATGATTTACTCGTTACTTTTCTTAAGGAAACTCATGAGTTCCTTATTTAAATGATTTTCACTCTTTTGGGGCATGTTAAGGGTGGTTTAGTGTTGTCTGAGGGGTTCTCCTAGGTCATATGTCTGTGTATGACCACTGGGAAGTGGTGTCTCTTATTAAGGGTACTCTTGAACTTATTTATAAGCCTTTTTTGAAGTCTTTGGGATTTTTTGTTGCTTCCCCCCCACCTCCTTCCTTAGCATGACCTTGTTGTGCAAGGTGATGAGAAGCCTCTATTACTAGGTTTAGACTGAACCTAGGAGATTCTTGATCTTTGTTTATTTCAGTCTTGTTGTTTAACCTCTTCATTCCAAGGTGGTTGGATTGTTCCCCTATACAAGTATCCCTTCCAAGTGAGTTTTATCTGGTTTTAGGGAATCCTAGGGTATCTTTGTTGGGTATAGAGAATAATTCCATTTACTTTGTTTATAATATCTACATGCATTAATTTGTAGGTTATTTTTATTTCTCATTTATAAAGAAAAGTAGAAAATAACAAGTATTTTCTTTATATGCATTTAGGATAAGGTTTAGTGATAGGTGCATTGCATGTCTTTGTTTCTTGAAAATACAAAAAAAATATTTCTTTTATGGTGTCTATTTTTGGTTTTGAAAAGAAAAGAGAAGTAAAATTTATCATTTTGAATCTCTTTCAGTTTAGTTATCGTGTTTCTTCTTTCAAGTCAAAACATCATTTGTTTCATTTCTGCTACCTTTGAGTAATCAACAGGCTTTAAAAAGAACGTTTAATATCTAAAATATATTAATAATATTTTCTTTATAGGGACAACACACACTAGTCTAGGCTAGTGTTTTGGGTTAGGGACATATTTAACTTCCCAAAACTTTAAACTCAACCATAGTGGAATTTCTTCAGGTAATCCAACCTCATAAATAAATACATCGAAAATCTCCTCTAACACAGGATTCAAGAACGAGTTCGTGCAATACTAATTTGTGGAGATACCCCTCCTATACTTGGTTGAGAATACACCATAGGTTTTGCAAATTTGGGGACTTACTCAGTATCTCCTTCTGGCCTTGTGTGGTTCTTGGTACTGTTTGAATTTTGGTCTTAGCTACCCTTCCCATGCACATCGGCAGGATTGGCGATTGTTTCATTAGAATTTCTTTGTGATTTTCATAGCCTTAATATCTATACTTATAGGACTCTACACATTTTATGGTGGAAGGTTATTTCCACTATACCTAGGGCAGGCTCAGGAGAAAATCCCTTACATACAATTTGGGAAAGCGGTTTGGTGATTCAATCGCTTGGACCCAAGATAGTGTATTGTGGAACCCAAGTAATTGTTCTTCATCCTTCACTGGTGTTGAGGCCTAGAAAATCGTAGGTAACAACAATAGGGATTGTCCCTAATAAATGTTCCTAATTAGCTCGTTATTGTTTGATATGGGGAATCCCTTCGGTTTACGGTCGGGCTACCATAGGTCAAGTAAGGATTTAAGATTGTTTTACCAGTTGCGACACAATCCATCGTTTAAGTGTTTTTTTTGTTTTATTTTTATATATGATATGAAAGTTCCTAATCTAAGTGAAATCAATAGAGATAGAAAATATTTCACGATGTGATGCACAAGTTCTTACCTCTTGTCTTATTTCCCATTTTGCTTCTAAATCGCAAACTATGCTAAGCTAATTAATTCTATCTACCTATCCTTGGGGAGCAAGATTATATTTAATGTTGAGTAATGTATTGTAAAACATGCATAAATAATATTATAGATAGTTGTCCATAATTCATAATACATGAATACACGTAGAAAGATAAACAAAGAGATAGCTCATTGTTAGTTAAAACATTCATTATTCAATATACTGCATAAGTTTCATAGAAATAATAGGAAATCATTCATAACATGGAAGTAATTCATAAGTTAGAACGATCTCACAAATCGTAGAATAAGCTGAAACAGAAATAATTTGACATTCAACCTATCTACAACATGCGTTTGAGACTTCAGAGCTCCTTCTCCAGCAGAAAATATGGCCTTCTTTATTATAAAAGGAACTAGTTCTTTTTGCAATAAACTTCACAAAAAGATAGCATGGAAAAGTCCTTTCTAACCTCTACTTCACCTCTACTTATACAAAAAAAATGACTACTGAGTTTCCATCCAACCTTTTGGGCTTCCTCAACTCTTCCTTTCCAAATTTTGTCTTTTCATGCATGCACTTAGAAAGGAAAAAAATACAAAATATTAAATAATCCTCAGTTGTGAATATGACTAAACTAAGTGGGTCCATATGGTGTCTTGAAAAAAATTCCCCAAGCTTATGCTTGTTCACTGATGACCTGGTATTCTGCAGGTTCCAATACACAAACTGCCACCTCATGCTTTGACAACTGAGCCTCAATTTCCTTCACCTTGGGTGTACTCTGACTCAAAGATTCTTACAACAAGAGTTTGTGAGTTGATGCTTGTATAATCCATATCTTGATGTCTTCCTCACTAAGAACTTCGATCCTGGATATGCTTTCTTCTCTTTTTTCTAGACTCTCTTGCAAGTTCTTCATATGTTCTTCCCTGACTGAGAAAAATTGATCTAGGGAGTCTGTTAGAATCATGCACTGATTGTGAACCAGATGTATGCCTTTGTAAAATTCAGCACACTTTTCAATAGTTTTTTCAATGGTGGTGTTTAATCTGACCGTTGTTCTACACCCAAAATTCAGTATGGCTATCTCCATCTTAAGACTTCCTGCTGATTTCTGAGGCATGTTAGATGGAAAGGTTGAATGGGTTCCTATCCATGCTAACTGATTTTTTACAAGCTCTACCACATCTGATAATATTCTCTGGAATTCTAAAGAGCTGATTTCTAGCTCTTTCAATATGACATCAATTTGTTTAACTCTGTACATCTCCCCTACAAGGTGCAACAAAACCTGATTTATTTCTTTTTGAAGCATCGAGGATAGATTTGGGAATGGACTCATGTCCATATGCTTCTCCTTCACCACTTGCAGTTGTTCTTTAAGTAAAAGGTTCTAAGCTTCCAAATCCTCTACTCTTTTTCTCGTTGTATCTCCTTTCTATACTACCTCCACAACCTGCTTCTCAAGGTCTTTCTTCTCTGCTTCAATGATGTTCACTGATAATATTAGAGCATCCTTGTTAGATTTTAAAGTTTGACATGCCTCTTTTGACTTCTCAATCTTACCGAGCATATCTTCATGCTTCCTCTTCAAACTTTGACCTTCACCTCTTTCCCTTTTTAGAGTTTCCTTCATTTGAGCAATCTTTTGTTAATGTATTTGTAACTTCAGAATGTATTCATCCATATATCTTATGTATTGTACCTCGATGTTTATCCCAGGATGTGTTTGTAATGTACTTGAGTCATTTCATGCCTCGATGTTCCTATCGGGAGGTTCTATAATGTAAACAAGTCATGTCAAGTCATTATGGGTAACCTTCCTATTGGTCAAGGGTTAAAGTCCCCGCAGTTCTGGCGCACTAAGGTTATTAGACTCTCCTAGAGAACTTGGCCCCAGTAGGTTATTGTCAAGTCAGGAATTAGTATAAATAGAGGCTGAGTCTCTCTATTTATCACACACTTAGTTGTAGCGCATATCTAAGGAAGAAGAAGACATTGGGGCTAGGAAGAAAGAGGTTACTGCTGTTGGGAGATCATCTTACTGTTTTGGGGTTTTACTTTTGGTGCTGATTCTATCTCTAAGGAAGTTTCAGGGTTTTCTCCATTTATGGTTTCCCTGAGGAAAAACACTGTGTTCATTGTCTCTTGTGTTTGATTGTTGTGTTTGTTATTCTCTTAGTTAAAGATCCTAATATAATGCTAGCTTAATGTTAAAAATATAACATGGTATCAGAGCTAACCTGAGAAGAAGAGACTGTGCAGCTGCGGGAACTAGGGATTCCTAATTTGTGGATCTCTCTCCGTATATTTTCAACAAAATAAGTTTGGATTAACTCTCCTCCCTAGGGAGCATCTTTCCGTCGAATTAGAATCCAATTCTGAGCTTTTTTAGTTTTGGACCCGACACCACTGCCGAAAATTAGGGCTTTCCACAAAAGTGGAAATTTTCAGTGAGCCCAGGCCTAGATTGATATCGTCCTCAAAATTGAAGTTTAGAGATCAAGATCAAAACATTTGGTTGGATAGAACTCCGAAAAATCCAAACCCTAATCTGCTACTGAACCAGCACTATAGAATTTCAGCTCCAATTCTAGATCCGACTCTTGACTTGGTAAGATCTAAATATTCTATATTTCCATTTGAGGTTCTCAGTTAAGATGTCTCATCATACCAAGCTTGATGAAAATATTGAGGGATTTGATAACTTCCGAGCCTGGAAGTATAGGATCTCCCTGGTTCTAGAAGAAAATGAGTTGGACTCCTATATCAATGAGGAGGTTCTAGTTCTAGAGGGAGATGAGGCAAAGGCCTTACACAAGAAGAAGTTGGTTATGGAAAAGAGGAATATTGCTGATTCAATCAAGGATCACCTCATACCACAGGTGTCCTCCATAAAGACACCTAAAGCTATGTTTGATTCCCTAACCAAATTGTTTGAAGGGAAGAACATAAACCGGAAGATGACTCTGAGAAACCAACCGAAGAATGTAAAGATCTAGAATGCAGAGACCATCCATTATTACTTTACAAGGGTTTTTCATATCAAGGAACAACTGGAAGCAATAGATGAAGAAGTGGAAAATGCAAAGATTGTAATGACCACCTTTAATGGTCTCCCTAGATCATGGGACTCCTTTATTCAAGGAATATGTGCAAGAAAGAATTTAGTTAAGTTCAACACACTATGGAAAGAATACTCTCAAGAATAAGCTTAGATAGTAGCTCAAGAAGAAAATATGGGAACTGAATATCAAGCTCTCACAATCCACTCCAAGAAAAATAGAAGAATCTCTCATCATTCTGGAGGTAAGAACTTCCACCAGAGAGATAACTCTAGAAAATATGTATCTAAATTAAGATGTTATACATGTGATGAAAGAGGACACTTTGCTAAATACTGTCCTAGAAACAAGATTAACTCCCATAAGAAGAAGGGAAACAAGAGAAGACATCATGCTCATGTTGCAGAGGATGATGAACCTTCCACAAAGAGATTTAGATAAGAAAGTGATGATTCTTCAAGTGATGAAGAATATGTGCTGATCTTGGCTCTCACGAGAACTATCTCACATGGAAGCAATGATTGGATTATATACAATGGTGCTTCCAAACATATGACGGGATTCAAAGAATCCTTTGTGAAACTATTTGAACATGAATCACCTCACAAGGTGAAACTTGGGGATGATTACCAGTATCCAATAAAATGTAGTGGGGAATCCTCCTATAAGCTAGACTTTGGAAAGTCTATGAAGATACAAGACATATTGTTTGTACCAGGACTAAAGAATAACCTCCTCTCCATATCTGCATTAGATGCAAAATGCATGAGGGTTGCATTTATAGATGGCGAAGTTATCATGTGGCCAAAAGGAAATACTATTAATGATGCATTAGTGATTGGGGAACAAGAAGGAGGTCTATACAAATTGAAGGGCCATCCAGAACAAACTTTAGTCCATGAAACAGTAGATCCAAATGAGCTTTGGCATAGAAGGCTTGCAAATGTGCATTACAGAGCACTACCAGTTGCAAGCAAAGCTATTGAAGGTCTTCCAGAAATTCAAGCAAAACATGGTGGAGTCTGCAAAGCATGTGCAAAAAGAAAGAACACAAAGAAGAGATTTCCAAGTAGCGAGAGCAAGGCAAAAGGAATCTTGGAAATCATCCACTCTGATGTATGCGGTCCAATGTCATCAAGTTCACTAAGCGGGTATGTATACTATGTTTCTTTCATTGATGACTTCTCTAGGAAGACATGGATTTACTTCATGAAGAACAAAGATGAAGTATTTAGCAAGTTCAAGGAATTCAAAGCCTTGATCGAGGACCACACAGAAAATAAGATCAAGACATTTTGATCACATAATGGCGAAGAATTCACATCAAATGAATTCAAATAGTTGTGCAAAGACTCAGGGATTAAGAGGGATTTATCCACTCCATATAATCCAAAACAAAATGGGATTGCAGAAAGGAAGAACAGAACTATAATGGACACTGCAATATCTATGCTTCATGATTAAGATCTTCCCATGCATCTATGGGTAGAAGCTTCCAGAAAAATGGTGTATGTACAAAACCATACTCCACATAGAGTACTCGAGAACAAGACACCTGAAGAAGTCTTTTTCGGAAAGAAACCAGAAGTCAGCCATCTCATAATATTTGGCTATCCAGTGTACATACACATTCCAAAAGAGAATAGGACAAAATTAGATCCTTCAGGAAAGAAGGGTATATTTGTGGGATACTCTAAAAGCTTAAAGGCTTACAAAATATACTTTCCAGGATTCAAGACAATCAACATCAGCAGGGATGTGACATTTGACAAAGAATCAGCTTAGAACAAATACAGAAAGAGACTTGCTGAAGATCCTAAAGAATCAGAAGCACCAAGAATTCATGACACAACCGTGAATGAAGAAAATCAAGAAGAAGATCAAGAATTTGAAGAACCTCAAGAACCTGTAGATCCACCTCAGGAGAAAAATCCTCATAAGAGGAAACCTGCTTGGGTACAAGAAACTATCCAAGGTGACGAAAGATATGGGGCTCTAGAAGAGAATCACAGAGAAAGAAAGAGGACCAGGCCCTGCTCTGGTTATGTAGCCTTATTATGTGATTTCATCGATAAATAACTTTCCAATTATGAAGAAGTGGCAAAACAGAAGGAATGGAAGGATGCTATGATCAAAGAGTATCAATCAATCATGAAGAATTATGTTTGTGATGTTGTCCCAAGACCATAAGGGAAGTTTGTTGTAACTTCCAAATGGATCTACGAGATCAAGCATGCTGCAGATGGTAGCATAGAAAAATATAAAGCAATATTTGTGGCTCGTGGCTTCTCCCAAAAAGAAGAAATAGATTATGAAGACACTTTTGCACCTGTAGCCAAATACACTTCCATCAGATCAGTACTTGCTCTAGCTACAGTGATGAAATGGAAGATATACCAAATGGATGTCAAGACTACTTTCTTGAATGGTGTAGTAGAAGAAGAAGTGTATGTGGAGAAGCAACTTGGTTTTGAGACACGTCATAGGGAGTCTCGTGTGTGTAGATTGAAGAAATCCCTGTACGGTTTGAAACAGGCACCCAAGACATGGTACGAAAGAATTGATAGCTTTCTATCCAGTTTGGGCTTTACCAAGAGTAAAGTAGATTCCAACCTTTACTACAAGGTTGAAGATGGCAACCTAGTGATGCTCCTACTCTATGTAAATGATATGTTTGTAATAGGTATGGATGGGTTGATTGCTGATACGAAGAGGAAGCTTGCTGTCGAGTTCAAAATGAAGGAGTTGGGTATGATGCATTATTTCCTAGGCATGGAGGTGTGGCAGAATGTGGGTGGAATCTCCCTCAGACAAGGGAAGTATTCAGTAGAGATCCTGAAGAGGTTTGGGATGATGGACTGTAAGGCCATGACCACACCTATGGCATCGAAACTGAAGCTATTGAGTGATGCTTCGTTAGAAGCAGTTGATGCTACGGTGTATCGTCAGATGATTGGGTCTTTGATGTACCTCACAAACATGAGATCATATATTTTCTTTGCTGTAAAAACCTTGAGCCAATTCCTGACAGATCCAAGACATTTTCACTTGATTGCTGTAAAGCATATTCTAAGGTATCTAAGCGATACAATTGATTATGGGCTCAAGTATGAGGCAAATCAGAAGATTAACTTGGAGGGTTATGTTGATTCATATTGGGAAGGCAGTGCCATCGATAGAAAGATCACTTTAGGTTGTTGCTTCAGTATGGGTTCATGTGTGATCTCGTGGTTTAACAGGAAGAAATTCTGTGTGGCACTGAGTACAGCTAAAGCAGAGTATGTTGTAGCCTATTCAGCTAGCTGTGAGGTAGTATGGATAATGAAGCTACTGTCTGATTTATTTGATCTCCAGTTAGATGTGACTTGTATATACTACGACAACCATAGTTGTGTGAAGTTTTCAGAGAACCTGGTGTTCCATGACATGTCAAAACATATCGAGATCAAGTATCACTGTATCAGGGATATGGTGTAGAGAGGAGGAGTGAAGATCCAATATGTTGCGATGGATGAACAGATAGCTGTTGTGTTGATGAAGCCATTAGCCAAGTGAAGTTTGAGTACTTCAGGGAGAAGCTTGGTGTTCTCCAGATCAAGGTTCCTTCCAAAGGGAAGTGATGAGTCTATGAGCCATTCTGACATGGTGAGAGGATTGGTTTCTTCCATGGTCAGATGTAAGGGCTGAGCCATTCTGTCATGGTGAAAGGATTGGTTCCTTCCATATCATATATGGGTGTTGAGCCATTCTGATGTGGCTGTAGGATTGGTTCCTACATGATCAGATATAAGGGTTATTGCCATTCTTGGAATGGAGGTGCCTAGTCAGTTACCAGGAATAATAGGTCTAGGACTAAGGGCCATTCTGATATGACTAAGGGATGTGTTCCCACATGATCAAATATGAGTGCATGGCCATTCTGATGTGGTTGAGGGATGTGTTCCCACTTGATCATATATAAGGGCTAATGCCATTCTCTAGGAGAATGGAGACACCTGGTCAACTACCAGGAACCCTCAACCCGAGGTTGAGAGCCTTTCTAGCAAGGTTGCAAGATGTGTTCCCACATGGCTGGATGTAAGTGCAAATCCCTTGTGACATGGTTGCGGGATGTGTTCCCCCCATGATCAGATGTAAGTGCAGGGCCCTTTTGACATGGTTGAGGGATGTGTCCCCCCCATTGTCAGATCTAAGTGCAGAGCACTTCTGACATGGTTGCAGGATGTGTTCCCCCCATGGTTAGATGTAAGTGCAGAGCCCTTCTAACATGGTTGCAGGATGTGTTCCCCCCATGTTTAGATGTAAGTACATAGCCCTTCTGGAATGGTTGTGGGATTTTTTCCCGCCATGGTCAGATGTAAGTGTAGATCCCTTTTGACATGGTTGTGGGATGTGTTCCCCCCATGGTCAGATGTAAGAGAAAATCCTTTCTGACAGGGTTGTGGGATGTCTTCTTGCATGGTCAGATGTGAGTACTAGGCGGGACTTTCTGACATGGTGTTGGATGTGTTCCTCTCATGGTCAAATATAAGTTCTGGGTAGGCCATTCTGACTTAGTGTCAGATATAAGCGTTGAAGAAGACCTACATGGAGGCTAGGCCTACAACCAACATGAAAAAGGGTTGGCTCTATAGAAATTCCTGTGATGAGAAGAATCATGAGATAGCACCCATGATGATGATCCAATGATGATGATCCATATCCAATGATTATGTTCCAATGATGATCCAAATCAAGTGATGATCTAGATCCAAAGATGAAGATGACTTGAATATGAATATGACTTGATGATGATGAGGACTCAATGATGATCTAGATGATATAGATAAGAAGACTTCTGCTGATAAATTGTGTCGAGAAAATACCTTCCTAGTTAAGAGGGAGTGTTAATGTATTTGTAACTTCGGAATGTATTCATCCATATATCTTATGTATTGTACCCCAATGTTTATTTCGGGATGTGTCTGTAATGTACTTGAGTCATGTCATGCCCTAATGTTCCTATCGAGAGGTTTTATAATGTAAACAAGTCATGTCAAGTCATTGTGGGTAACCCTCCTATTGGTCAAGGGTTAAAGTCCCCGCAGTTCTGGGGCACTAGGGTTATTAGACTCTCCTAGAGAAGTTGGCCTCGCTAGGTTATTGTCAAGTCAAGAATTAGTATAAATAGAGAGTGAATCTATCTATTTATCACACACTCATTCACACTTAGTTGTAGCGCATAGCTGAGGAAGAAGAAGACACTGGGGCTAGGAAGAAAGAGGTTATTGATGTCGGGCGATCATATTACTGTTTTGGGGTTTTACTTTTGGTGTTGATTCTATCTCTGAGGAAGTTGTAGGGTTTTCTCCATTTATGGTTTCCCCGAGGAAAAACACTGTGTTCATTGTCTCTTGTGTTTGATTGTTGTGCTTGCTATTCTCTCAGTTAAAGATCCTAATATAATGCTACCTTAATGTTAAAAATCTAACATCTTCTTCTGATATTGATCCAAACCAGTCATTATTTTATCAATATTATCTTCATTAGCTAGGGATGAGGCTACACCTGCCCTTTCCATAAGTCTTGGATATTTGTCAGTCCCGTGAACAATTGTCTTCTCAGTCACCATCAGTCACCATGACACCCTAATTTTCCCCGGTCTCCACTTTCTTCTCCATTCTCAAGACAATTCTTTTCTTATTCTTGTCATAAAAAATGGTATTCAAATCGGCCACCTCCTACTCTTGGAATGGGATAAAAGGGATTAGTTCAATCCCTAATGTCACAGTTGGATTTCCTTCTGTTGTGCTGCTATATGGGACAAAGGATCTTATCAGATCATCATAAGACTAAGTTTGCTCCAGATTTGCATGATCTTGTTCCTCCTACTCCTTTTGTTGAAGCTCTTCAGTTGCTTTCTCTGCATGTTCCATTTCTTTGTCAGTTGCTTCCAATCTAAACATTTCTTCCTCTTCCTATCTTTTCTGAGCTTCTTCTCAATTCTTTTTCACAGTTTCTTCTTCTGCTAAGGTTTTCTCAGCTTCTTATTTGGCTCTTCTTTCTTCTTCTTCTTCTTCTTCTTCTTCTGCCAACCATTGTTCTTCTTATGTTATAGTCTGAGTGCTTCCTCTTCCCTTTTATTAGCATCTTCCTCCTATTGTTTCTTCTGCTGATCAATAGCTTTTCCCTTTCCACCTACTGTCATTATATTTTGCTTAAATATCCCCCTCAAGGGTGTAATATTGTGTGCATTTCAGAATATTTATTCATCTTTATTCCAGTAGTTTGTGTACTCAAAATGTACTCCTTCTACAACACAATAATTAGCAACTTTATCCTCAGAATCATTCCTATGAAAAGGTATCTCTCCAAAGCGGAAGTATTCTAACTCCTTTACAAACTCGGTAGCACTCTTCACTTTGGAGAACTTATAACTTCATATATAAAACAAGACTGGGGGGTGCACAACCTTCTTTTGTTCAAAGAGGAAATTACCAACCCCATCAATGTAAAGTTTCCTTACTACTTCCTTGTGAATAACATAATTCGTAGCTTATTTTGGCAAAAGATAAGGGGCCCTTGTTCCGCCAAACATCTCAGATACAGACCTTCCTCTGTCAGGTAATAATGCCCATTATCCTATACAATCTTAAATGTTTCTTCCTACATGTAATCACACTCAGCGAGGAAGATTAACTTGTATAGTGGAATTATGAAGTCTTCACAAATACTCTTATAGTGATTGAAATATTTGTGTGCCCACAACAACTGATATGCAACATAGATAGGAGACTTGGCCTTATCCCATTTGCACTTCAGAGCTAGGAATGACTGTGTGCACAAGATACAATCGATCAGGAATGAGCTCATATAGAATTCTGATTTATTTTGCAAGTCTCCTCCCAGGGATGCACTTATGCATGAGGACAAACTGTTAGACACTATATTGGCCCAGTTGAAAATTATGCCTTGAGTGGCCACAAAGAATATTATGGGTACCCAGCTCAGTTTGAAATTCTTTCCATTTTCTCTTCCAAAGATCCTATTCAACATCAATGCTATAAATCTATAGGGAATGCGAAGGTTCGTAGTTTCATACTCCTCGGACGACCTTGTACAAAAATTATTTCTGGGAACCATCATTCTTTTGGCATTGTTCAAAACATTTAGATTAAGGTATTTTAACCATCATTCAGTTAGATAGGTGTGGGGTGTTGGTAGCTTATATTCCATAGCTTATGTAGCTAATAACATAACCCTATCCTTTAGTATTAGACAAAACCATTTTTGTTACATCATCCCTCGTGAGGATCCATCCTATTACTTCTGAACATGGAAAAAGTTTTGGATGTGTGGCCACCTTCATGATTGCTAACCTCTATATATTGGCATATATGGGTAAATATTCCAATCCTGCATCTAGGATGCTTTGATTGGTGATCATTCGGTATATTTCCCCCCACTTGTACTTAGGTTCGATACCCATGACAACTTTGGTATCTTCATATATAAGTTCAACTCTGGTTATGATCTCTATCTCTAGTTCTTCATCCACAGCTCGCGCTTTCTTCTTCTATTTCTGAGGCATGTTGCTATATGAATTATGAGACTGTTTTGATCATACAAAAGCATGTTAGATTCAATCTATTCCAAACATATAACTGCAATTTGACAAACTCTATACTAAACCAAAAACTAGTTTTAACTAGAGATTCCTTTACCGAATCATCATTATGCACAATGACTAAATTCGTGTGTCTACCCTAAACATGCTCTCAGGAAAACAGAAAAGACACAACATGATTAAAGTTTTCTAGGGCCAGAAAGGACAAGGTTCATAGGCATTGAATCTGTTGCACTGATCGTTAGGATCTCATAATGGTAACACATTTCTGAGCATATCAACGTCAATACTTTCAACTAGAAAGGAGTAACTCAGAGAACCATGGGAAGAAAAACCTCATGGGTAACCAGAGTTTTCACCCTAAATGTAAATCCCTCCCTCGGTATTCCTCAAAATGCCTCTTCTAACCGAGAAATGATTGCAATACTGCCATCTTTCGATTAATGAAATGAGGGAGTAGTGTAGACGACAAAATGCTCGTCTTCCCACTGCCCTCCCTATATTAATGACTGTCATAAAAAACCCCATGGTAGGATCTGGGAAACAATGGCTGGGCAGGTAAAAGAATGGCAACTCTAGCTAACCAAACAAGAGCAACACTTCACAAAAAAAATATTTACCGTAGTGTTTAAATACCCTGCGGAAAAGAGACCAAACCTAACCCTACCAAGATGTTCTATAAAACTCACGAAGTAATATGACAAGTAATGAGTGAGATCCTACCTAGATTACTGATACAACCTAGAAAAGCACGATCCCCGCTAGCTAACAACTCATTCAGATGACTGACAGCTCTGCAAATCCAAATGGCTAAAAATACTGCGAAATAACCCCTTACTGGATTAAGTAGGCTTGAACACGGGTGAGCTTAGTAAAAAACCTTAGGCGGGAACCCCGTTAGCACCAAAAAAATATCAAAAATGATCCTGTTAGTGGACTCAAAGGCTTTGGGTGGCTGAAAAGAACATGCCTGACATCAATCAGGCGGTTAAAAACTAATCTGTCGAGATGGGTAAAAGGCTTAGAGGTCCCAACAATATGACAACAAGTACCTCCTGCACCAGCATTGGAAATAATCTTGGGAAGATATCAGATAAGCATCGGACTAAGCATCCGAAAAATTGGCCAGGGAAACTTCAATAGGATTTCAGATCACTCGGAAACAAGCAGTTGAAACTATGGATAGAACAATAACAAAACTTCCATGAACATTGGAAAAGGAAATGACAAGGGTGACTTGATGTGTTGGAAAGGCTTCGGACTAAGCATCTAGGAGCATCAGCAAGTGTTTTTCAATACCATAAACCAAGGTAGACCCGATGTATCAGGAGGATTTTGCAAGACTTTTCGGAAGTGCAAGACACAGAGAATCGGGTGGCTAGAGAACTACGCTTCCGATACATCAGATGAACTTCAAGAATGCATCTAATACATTGGGTAAAAGAAAAGAAAGATCCTTTTGCAAAAAACTTAATCCATGAAACAATTCTTATGAGATACAAATAGACTTTTAAAGACTTCTAAAAAACTAAAAGAGTAGGGGGGCCTAAAAAGTCAAAAAAAATTGGGATGATAGTTGCAACAGCAACAATTGGTGACTAACTAGTGGACACATATCTCCAGAAAATTGACTTTTGAACAAAGACTACTTTAAAGTATCCTTTTAAACAAAATTTACCATATTTCTTTAAGAAGACATATTTTCTAGAATGCCATATTTATAAACTTTAACATCAATTATGGTCCAGTAGGACAGGGGAACTAGGCTTTCAAAGTCTCAATAACTCCTATGAGGCCAAGATATGAAATTCATTTTACTTCTTCCTTCAGACTGCTTCCAAGTTAGACACCACAGGATTGTAATAGGGTGTGAACAGATATATTCATTTGTTCCTCATTCCCATGCCTTTTGCATTGTTTTGATGTTTTGTCAGACTTTTGGCCTTTTGAGTCTTCCCGGATTGCTTTCTTCATTTGAAATTTGTTTTAGGTTCTTCCATCCATATTGTCCTTTTGTGTGAGAGATATTTTTCTTTCAGCTCACGGACGGAGAAGAACCTTTGAGCAATATTATCCAAACTGATTTTATTCAGTGTGTCTTTTGATGTATGCTTTCTTTCTGGGAGATTTGTCTCTTTTGTCCTTTTGGATTTAATTCATGGCATGGGATTATTTAAATACCATACAACTATTCACCCTGCTTCCTTTCCATGGGTCTTTTGCTGTTAGCTTCCTAGGATAGACTTTAGTGTGAAGTGAATGGAGCCTCAAAATAGTATTTTGGACTTTTCTGACCTTAGTTATTTTACAAGGATTAAATAGGACTTCAATGTGTTCAAAATCTATTTAGATAATCTACCAATATTAAAGGATATTTAAGCATGATATATGTGCAAATAGCACGCAATCCTTTAGTCAAAATATTTTCATTCTATCCAGAACACTAATGAACTCCAAAGCCAAAGGTTGTGCTAGTTTATTGAAAACATAAAGTAAAGCAAAAAAACTACAAGAAATCAGAATCTAAGAAATCAAAGTGAAAATAAAGCAGAACTAATAATAGGAAAACAAAACTTGGAACAAATAAAAAAGGTTTATTTATGTACAAAGAAAACTAAACAGTATTAAGAAAACTATGGTTTGAGAACTAAACCATTGACTGGCAAGTTCTCTTCCCACCCCTGTAAATCTTGTAATTTATAGGTTGAGGAGCCTAACTTTTCTGTAATCTGAAAAGGGCCTATCCATAATTTCTGAAATTTAGTGTTTTTTCCCTTCTCATCATGTCGGTGATCCCATTTAAGAACCAAATCACCTACTTAAAATTCCTTCTTTCCAGCTTTGTGCTTACTGAACCATCTTTTCACTATTTCCTGCCGGTTCTTAAAACTCTCTTTCAACTTGGATCTAGACTCTTCCAACTTTAGCAGAGTATTGATTCGGATTTGCAGAACCTCCTTTTCAGTTCCTCTAGAGGCTTGAGTTAGTTGAGAGGAAGGAAACAAAATATTGGGAGGCAGGATGACTTCCTTCTCGTAGACTAGAGTATCGGGTGACACACCTAAGGAATTCTCGGGTGTGACTTGATTAGATGAGAGTGCATTAGGAAGAGCTATGTGCCAATTCCTTTGATTTTCTATGACTGTTTTCTTCAAAATTTTAATGATAATTTTATTTGTAGATTCTGCTAGGCCATTACCTTGTGGATAGTAGTTAGCAGAATAATGTAACTTAATCCCTTTCTCATTTGCAAATGCATTCAGTCTAATAGATGAAAAATAAGAAGCATTATAAAAAACCAAGGAAATTGGAACCCCAAACCTAGTCATAATATGATCTTGCAAGAAGTCCATAAATGCATCTTCATTCACTTGTCGCAACGGGATGGCTTCTACCCATTTGGTGAAGTAGTTTGTCACTGTCAATATGTTCTTGTATTGCAATGAATAATTTGGATTGATCTCTCCGATAATATCAATCCCCCATTGCTTGAATGGCTCGGAGATAATAATCGGCTTTAATAGTCCTACTGCATTTGCTTGTCTTCCGCTGCTTCTTTGACAAGTATCACATTTCCTGACATAAGCATGAGCATCATTGAATAGATCCATACAATAATACCCATCCCTCAAAATCTTGTGTGTTGTAGTATCACTTGAGAAATGACCTCCAGCAACGCCATCATGTAACTCCATAACAACCTTAGCTACATTTTTCGCATTCCAAGCATATGAGTAAAACTCCATCGTAGGTTTTTTCTAAACATAACTCTATCAACAATATGATATGAGGCTGAATTTAAGTGTAACACTCTCCTATGTTTGGAATTCCAGTGTTTAGGCAAGTATCCTTGTTGAAGATATTGAACCAGGTCTTTGTACCAGGATTCTGGATCTGTAAATAAAGGACATACATCAATCATGTGTAACTCAGCTTCGTTCTTCCAATTGTTATGGTCATTGTCCTAAATCTCAGTCATTAGATTGTAGAGCCCTTGACCTTTGACTATGGTCATTGTTTTGAACGATACAAGGTACTCATCTCCCCTTACTTCTTTCTGCATAAGCACAACTGCTAATGAATCGTCTAAAGCAAAAGTGTACAAGATGAAGTCTTTTTCAAAGTCAAAAATTTTAAGGGATGGTGCATGAGCTATTGATGTTTTGATCTTGTTAAATGCACCCTTCTCTGAATCATTCCACTTGAATTGGACACTTTTCTTGACCATTTGTTGCAAAGGTTTGACTATTTGAGAAAATTCTAGCACAAAAATTCGCACAAATATTATCGTCCCCATAAAGGACTGCATTCCCTTTTTATTATGGGGTAAATGAATCTATTATATTGCTTTAATTCTTTTTGGGTCTATCGAGATCCATTTCTTCAAAATTACATGTCCTAATAGCTTTCCTTCTGTAACAACGAACACACATTTCTTTGGGTTTAAATAAATTCCATACTTTCTACAACGTTCGAAAATTTCTTTTAAATGAAACACATGTTCTTCTCTTTTCTTAGAAAATATCGTAACATGATCCAAATAAACCACTTCACTTCGGCCAATCAAACCGTGAAAATTTATAACCATATCCCTTTGGAAAGTTTCTCTAGTGTTAATGAGTCCAAAGGGAATTCTTCTATATGAAAAAGTCCCCCACTTGGTTCTGAAAGTGGTCTTCAGTCTGTCTTCTTCCACTACTAACACTTGGTTGTAGACTGAGAAACCGTCTAACATAGAAAACAAATCAAAGCCTGAGACCATCTGTAATATATACTCCATGGGTGGGACAAGGTAATTGTCTTTATCAAATGCATGGTTTAAATTTCTGAAATCAACACAAAGTCTGATCTCTCAAGACAACTTTCATACTGGCACCAAATTTGAAAACCATTCTGAATGTCTAACCTTGAATATGATATTAGCATCAAGAAGCTTCTTTGTCTCACTTTCAAGCAGAGGTTCCAGTTTGGGGTGCATCTTCCTCAGAGGCTGCTGGAAAGGCTTGACACCAACTTTGATTGGAATTACATGTTATATAATTTTAGTGTCATAAGTTTTGAGGTCTTCATATGTCCAAGCAAATACATCTTTGTATTTCCTGAACAAAATGATGAATTTGCACCTTTCCCCAAGTGAAAAAAACCTCCTCAGGTTAACATATTTGGGTTCAGCATCTAATCCAAGATTTATCAGCTTGAATTGCAAAGATGAACTGTGCATGTTAACATTTGCTGGTCTTCTAAACTTGGTGTCTAGATTGAACATTTGTTCTAACATTCTGACCCCTTTAGGAATAAAATTTCCATTCTAGAGGTTTGCTTGATGTTCTTCATCATCTATTATGGCTCCTTTGAAGGTTTCATCATTCGTTAGACATTCCAAAATTTGTTGATCATCATCAAACACCCTCAGATTGGTGATATTGTCTGGAACATAAGGCCTGGAAAGCAATTCAATTGAACATCTGTTATTTGTGGATACCAGCCTTGCAGCTAAAGTAGCTAACAGGTTAGCTGCTGCATTCTTTAATCTAGGAATTGAAGTGATATTGAATGCATCAAAGTTTGTTAGTAAATCCCATACTTCATTTTGATAAGCCTTCAAATGTGTTGATATGCAATGGATTTTATTTCGGACTTGTTTAACAATGATTTCAAAATCTCCATACACTTTTAGATTTTTTACTTTCAATTCCATTGACTATATTAGTCCTTGGACTAATGCCTCGTACTCGGTTGTATTATTAGTGCACTCAAATTCTAATCTACAGGAAAAGAAATATTTATTAGTTTTTTCAAGATCCATCACGAGACAGCCAGCTCCTGATCGTTCTAGGGTTTTCGAACCATCAAAATAAAGAATCCAAAATTTTTCTACCCCTACTAAATTTGAACTACTATCTACATGTGATACTAACTCTACTATATTACAATCAATTTTATTAGCCCATGAAAACTGAAGGAGATCTGGTTGGGTATCTGATGTGTCACTAGCTTCTTGAAATTAATAATTTACCGATTCAAGCTCAAGAAAATAGTTCCCCAAAACAGAGTTAACTGGTTCATTCTTCCCCTCCAACTGTGTTACGTTTTTTTTCATCTGAGATTCTCTCAACATATTTATCAGATTCTGGAAACCTTTGTAGGGAAACCACAAATGTGACTAATATGAGGCAAAATAACCATCTAATTTTTCTAACCAGTCCCGACTCAACACCAACCCATAGGCATCCGGGAGGTCTGCTACCACAATGTCTATTTACTGGAAAACCCTCTCATCTGCGGACAAACGTTTCAGGACATCCTCCAATTCTCCTACCACTTTTACTGTAGTCCTATCTAATTGGATAACTTGACTTGCAGTTGGATTGGGTTGACCATTTATCTGCTTTCATAATGAAAGTGGCATAATATTCAATGATGCTCTAGAGTCCACCAAACAGTTATGTAGGTTGAAATTAAAAATTTCAAAAGTAAGTAGGAATGCTAGTGTTCTATATTTAGACTTCACCGATCTCTTCTTCAGACTGGCTATCATTTTGGGTTTTCGTTATAGGTTCCTCAAGTGCTTTCAACAACTTTTCCTTTTGTTGGGGTAAGTTACACATTTCAAACAAAGAGATGTTTTCCTTAGTCTTTTTAATATCTTCTATTATGTCGTATCCCATTTCATGCTTAGTGGAATTCTTCTTGACAATTTCAGCTTTGTTTTCTATAGACTTTACAGGCATACTAACTGTCTTGGGATTTTGACTTGTAATGACAAATTATGGTATATTAACAGTCTGAGTATTATTTTTGATATTTTTCATGTTATCCTGAAGTTTCTTTATTTTGGGTATTATTGTGTTATCTTGTTTCAATGGGCCCTGACTCCTTGTTGTAAAATTTGTTTCTGATATTTTTTATTCTTTGGTGAATCCTTCATCCTATATACTAAACAGAGGTGCACAATCCCATAAAGACATAGTATATTCTTCTTGTATCTCTGTTGGTTTCTAATCTTTCTCTCCTCCATCCACAGTTTCCATTAACTTGGAATCTAGTAATTGATTCATCACTAAAGTCATAGAATTTATCCACTATGGGCAGTTTCTTTCAGAATGAGGATGCTGATGGAATGTACAAAAATTTTCCATCCCCACTTCAGTTAAGTTCATAGCAGAGGGACTATAAGAGGGAGGTTTGGATGGACCATTGTCATCTCTCTTTTTGTAATAAGGTTTGAATTGCTTCTTGGCCTCCTTCTCTTTCTCCATGTCAATTATTTTATTTGAAATTTTTTGCACCATTTTGACCACACCATCTAATTCTTGTGACCGCTCATCTTTAGGCTTAGTTAACATCAGAGGATTTTTGTTTCCAAAAGTTTTTTCCTCTTATTGTCGAGGATATTGGTCTATACTCTCCATTTCGGCTTCCACTTTCTCATCTTCTTCATATGTTTCCACTAAGGTGGGCTTAACTGATATTTTTACAAACATATATAGGTCAGGACCAAGAGTTGAAGTGTAATACTCAATTAAGGTGTTCTCAGCAGGTTTTATAGCTGTATCAAAGTTATTCATATGGGAACCAAACCTTTGAGTGAAATTATGTGCCCTTTCTTTCTTTTCCTTGCTGAGGGAAAGCAATTCTTTCATTAAATCAGTAGTAGTTCTTTGGGTTCCATACTTGTTTCTAAACAATCTCTCAAAGGTGTTCCAATTTGGGATTGAGTTGGCCTATAGGGAAAAATACCATGAGGCTGATTTACCCTTGAGAGTATGTGGGAACAATCTGCAGACTACGTCTTCATGCTCGGTCACTTGTAAAACTTCCAAAGATAGGTAAAAAATTTGCAAATGATCATTTTACAAAAATTCCTTCATTTGGTTCAAAATTGGGCAATGACTTATCAAAATTATGAGGCATGGCATGTAATGGAGGAGTAAGGTTTAGAGGGGATCTAGCCCTCTAAGCAGGTGGTGAGTTATGTTGATTTGAATTTGCATTTGCGATGATTCTAGGTGGATATTGAGGTGGAGATTGGACAAGGGTTCGGAAAGGTGAGCAGTGAGGGGAATCTGGTCCTAACTAATTTAGAGGTTGCACAATCTCTTGCAAGGTTGTTTCTTCCATCTCTTCAAAGTGTTCCACTAACATTGAATCCTCACAGTAAGGACGGTCCTTCTTATAAACTTCTATTCTAGGAAAGGCAGGAATAATGGGTAGTCCCCCAATCTTCTTTTCATATGCCCTGGTGATTCTCCTTAAATCATCAACCACCTCATTATCAAGATATTATGTGTATTTTTCTTCAGGACTAGGTTTTTTGGGAAAACTGGTTTTAGAACTATCACCAGTGGAGTATTCTCAAGAAAATGAATTTCCTCGGCCAGCCATACACTAGCATCCCTCCTTCTAGCACCAAAACTGTTGAGGCCTGGAAAATTGTAGGTAACAACAATAGGTATTCTCCCCAATAAACGTTGCTAATTAGCTCGTTATTGTTTGATATGGGGAATCTGTTCGGTTTATGGTCCGACTACCATAGGTCAAGTAATGGTTTAAGATTGCTTTACCTGTTGCATCTTGGTCCACCATCTAAGTGTATTTTTTGTTTTATTTTTATATATGATATGCAAGTGCCTAATATAAGTGCAATTGATAGAGAAAACAAATATTTCACAATGTGATGCATAGGTTCTTACCTCTAGTCTTATTTCCCCTTTTGCTTCTAAATCACAAATTATGCTAAGCTAACTAATTCTATCTACCTATCCCTAGGGAGAAATATTATATTTAATGTTGATTAATGTGCTATAAAACATGCATAAAGGATATTACAAATAGTTGCCCATAATTCATAATACATAAATATACGTAGTAAGTTAAACATAGAGATAGCTCATTGTTAATTAAAACATTCATTACTCAATATATTGCAAAATTTTCATAGAAACAATAGGAAATTATTCATAACATGGAATTAATTCATAAGTCAAAATGATCTCACAATTCGAAGAATAATATGAAATAGAAATAATTTGACATTCAACCAATCTACAGCATGCATTTGAGACTTCACAGCTCCTTCTCCAGCAGAAAATATGGCCATCTTTATTATAAAATGAAGTAGTTCTTATTACAATAAAATCCACAAAAATATAGCATGGAAAAGTCCTTTCTAAACCTCTACTTCACCTCTACTTATACAAAAAAAAATGGTTCTTGAGTTTCCCTCCAACCTTTTGGGCT
Source organism: Pseudotsuga menziesii (assembly GCA_001517045.1). Lineage (NCBI taxonomy): Eukaryota > Viridiplantae > Streptophyta > Pinopsida > Pinales > Pinaceae > Pseudotsuga > Pseudotsuga menziesii. The sequence continues at coordinate 70,144 of LPNX010106483.1, forward strand.
TCCTTGACTCTTCCTTTACAAAATTTTGTCCTTTAGTGCATGCACTTAGAAAGGAATAAATACAAAATATTAAATAATCCTCAGTTGTGAATAAGACAAAACTAAGTGGGCCCAGATGGTGTCTTAACAAAAATGCCCCAAGCTTATGGTTGTTCAGTGATGACTTGGTATTCTGCAAGTTCCAATGCACGAATTGCCAACTCATGCTTTGACAGCTGAGACTCGATTTCCTTCACCTTGGGTGTACTCTGACTCAAAGATTATTCCAACAAGAGTTTGTAACTTGATGCTTGTATAATCCAGATCTCAATTTCTTCCTCACTAACAGCTTCGAGCCTGGATACGCTTTCTTCTCCTTTTTGGAGCCTCTCTTGCAACTTCTTCAGATGTTATTCCCTGACTGGGAAATCTTGATCTAGGGAGTCAATTAGAATCATGCACTGATTGTGAACCAGATGTATGCCTTTGTAAATTTCAGCACACTTTTCAATAGTTTTCTCAATGGCGGTGTTTAATCTGACCGTTGTTCTACAACCAAAATTCAGTATGGCTATCTCCATCTTAAGACTTCCTACTGATTTTTTAGGCATGTTAGATGGAAAGGTTGAATGGGTTCCTATCCATGCTAATTGCTTTTTTACAAGCTCTACCACATCCTATAATCTTATCTGGAATTCTGATGAGCTGAGTTCTAGCTCTTTCAATCTGACCTCAATTTGTTTAACTCTATACATCTACCTTGCAAGGTTCAACAAAACTTGATTTATCTCCTTTTGCACCATTGAGGATAGATTTTGGAATCGAGTGATGTCTATATGCTTCTCCTTTGCCACTTGCTATTGTTCTTTAAGTAAAAGGTTATGAGCTTATACAACCTACTTCTCGAGGTTTTTCTTTTGTCCTTCAATGATGTTCACTGATAATAATAGAGCATCCTTGTCAGATTGTAAATTTTGGCATGCCTCTTTTGACTTCTCAATCTTACTGAGAATATATTCAGGCTTCCTCTTTATACTTTTACCTTCACCTCTTTCCCTTTTTATATTTTCCTTCATTTGAGCAATCTTATTCTGATATTGTTCCAAATCAGTCATTTATTTTATCAACATTATCTTCATTATCAAGGGCTAAGGCTACACCTACCCTTGCCATAAGTCTTGGATCTTTGTCAGTCCCATGAACAATTTTTTTCTCAGTCACCATGAATCCCTGCTTTTCCCCAGTGTCCACTTTCTTCTCCGTTCTCATGACAATTCTTTTCTTATTCTTCTCATAAAAAATGGTGTTCAAATTGGCCACCTCCTGCTCTTGGGATGGGATAAAAGGGATTAGTTCCATCCCTAATGTCGGAGTTGGATTTCCTTTTGTTGTGCTTCTAGATGGGCTAGAGGATCTTATCATATCATCATAAGACTGAGTTTTCTCCAGATTACCATGATCTTGTTCCTCCTGCTCCTTTTGTTGAATCTCTCCAGATGCTTTCTTTGCATGTTCCTTTTCTTTGTCAGCTGCTTCAAGTCTTGACCTCCCATCCTCTTCCTTCTTTTTCTAAGCTTATTCTTCTTAATTCTTTTTCACAGTTTCTTCTTTTGCTAACCTTTTCTCAGCTTCTTCTTTCACTCTTCTTTTTTCTACTTCTTCTTCTGCCAACCATTCTCATGCTTCTTTTTATAGTCTGTGTTCCTCCTCTTCCTTTTTCTTAGCAACTTCCTCCTCTTATTTCTTCTGCTTCTCAATAGCTTTTCCCTTTCCATCGACTGACATTATCTTTTGCTTAAATATTCTCCTCAAGGCTATAATATTGTGTGCATTTCAGAATATTTCTTCGTGTTTATCCCAGTAGTTTGCATACTCAAAATGTACTCCTGATGTAGCACAATAATTAGCATATTTATCCTCATAATCATTCCTATGAAAACTTATCTCTCCAAAGTGGAAGTATTCTAACTCTTTTACAAAATCTGGAGCACTCTTCACTTTGGAGAACTTATAACTTCATATATAAAATGGGACTATAGGGTACACATCCTTCTTCTGTTCAAACAAAAAATTACCAACCCCATCAATGTAAAGTTTCCTTACTACTTCCTTGTGAATAACATAATCTCTATCGTATTTTTGCAAAAGAGAAGGGGCCCTCATTCCTCCAAACATCCTCACATATAGATCTTCCTCTGTCAGGTAATAATGCTTATTATCCTGTACAATATTCAAGGTTTCTTCCGACATGCAATCACACTTAGCGAGGAAGATTAACCTATATAGTGGAATTATGAAGTCTTCACAAATAGTCTTATAGTGATTGAAATATTTGTGTTCCCATAATAACTGATATGCAGCATAGACAGGAGACTTGGCCTTATCCCATTTGCACTTTAGAGCTGGGAACAGTTGTGTGCACAAGATACAATCGATCAGGAATGAGCTCATATAGAATTCTGATTTCTTTTGTGAGACTCGTCCTAGTGCTGCACTTATGCATGAGGACAAACTATTAGATGCTATATTGGCCCAATTGAAAATTGTGCCTTGAGTGGCCACAAAGAAGATTATAGGTACCTAGCTCAGTTTGAAATTCTTTCCATTTTATCTTCCAAAGATCATGCTCAACATCAATGCTATCAATCTATAGGGAGTGCAAAGGTTCGCAGTTTCATACTCCCCAGATGACCTTGTATGAAAAATTCTCTCCAGGAACAATCATTCTTTTGACATTGTCCAAAACATCTAGATTAAGGTATTTTAACCATCCTTTAGTTAGATAGGTCTAGGGCATTGGTATCTTATAAACCATAGCTACATAAGCTGGCCTATAAGCAACATAACCCTATCCTTCAGTATTAGGCAAAATCTTTTTTGTTACATCATCCCTCAGCAGGATCTAGCCTATTACTTTTGAACATGGAAAAAGTTCTGGATGCATGGCCACCTTCTTGATTGCTAACCTCTCTATATTGGAATATATGGGTAAATATTCCAATCCTGCATCTGGGACACTTCAATTGGCGATCATTCGATAGATTTTACCCCACTTGTACTTAGGTTCGATACTCGTGGCAACTTTGGAATCTTCATATATAATTTCAACTTTGGTTATGATCGCTATCTCTAGTTCTTCATCCACAGCTTGCACCTTCTTCTTATGTTTCCGAGGCATGTTGCTGTATGAATGACGAGACTATTTTGATCAAAAAAAATCATGTTAGATTCAATCTATTCAAAACATATAACTACAATTTGAAAAACTCTATACTAAACCAAAAACTTATTTTAACCATAAATTCCTTTACTGAATCATCATCATGCATAATGACTAAATTCCCGTATCTACCCTAAACATGCTCTCATGAAAAAAGAAAACACACAACAGGAATAACATTTTCTAGGGGTGAAAAGGATAAGGTTCATAGGAATCGACTCTGCTACACCGGTCCTTAGGATCCCACCACAGTAACACATTTCTGAGCATATCGACGTCAATACTGTCGACGATAAAGGAGTAAATCAGAGATGCCGTGGGAAGAAAAACCTCATGGGTAACTAGGATTTTAACCTTGAATGTAAATCTCTCCCATGAAATTCCACAAAATGCCTCTTTCGACCGGGAAATGACTGCAATACTGCCATATTTCGATTAATGAAACAAGGGAGTGGTGCAGACGTTGAAATGCTCGTCTGCCCACTGATCGCCCTCTACCAATGACTGTCATAAAAAACCCCATGGTAGGAGCTGGGAAACAATGGCTGGGAAGGTAAAAGAATGACGGCCCTAGCTAACCAAAAAAGAGTAACACTTCACTAAAAAATTATTTACTGCGGCATTTAAATACCCTCCGTGGAAAAGAGACCAAACTTAACCCTACCAAGTTGTTCTATAAAAATCGCCAAGTAATATGGCAAGTAATGAGTGAGATCCTACCTGGATTACTGATACAACTGGAAAAGCATGATCCTCACTGTCTAACAATTCGCTCAGATGACCGACAACTCCATAGCTCCAAATGGCTAAAAATACAGTGGAACAATAACCGTGAAATAACCCCTTATGGGATTAAATAGGCTTGAACGCAAGTGAGCATAGTAAAAAACCTTGGGCAAGAACCCCGTTAGTGCCAAAAACATATCGAAAATGATCTTGCTAGTGGACATGAAGGCCTCGGGTTGCTGAAAAGAATAGTCCCAACGTCGATCAGGCAGTTAAAAACTAATCTACCAAGATGGGTAAAAGGCTTATAGGTTCCAATGGTATGACAACAACTACCACCCACACTGGCATCGAAAATTATTTTGGGAAGATATCGGATAAGCATTGGACTAAGCATCCAAAAATCAGCAAGGGAAACTTCAACAGGCTTTCAGATCACTCAGAAACAAGTAGCTGAAATGGTCGATAGAACAATAAAAAAACTTCCACGAACATCAAAAAATCAAATGACAAGGGGGACCTGATGTGTCAGAAAGGATTCAGACTAAGCATCCGGGAGCATCGGAAATTTTTTTTCGATACCATAGTCAAGGTACACTCGATGTATCAGAAGGATTTTGTAAGACTTTTTGGAACCACAAGACAAAGATAATTGGGTGGCTAGGGCACTACGCTTCCAATATGTCAGATGAACTTAAGGAATGCATCTGATACATCAGGTAAAAGAAAAGAAAGCTCCTTTTGCAAAAAACTTAAGTCATGAAACAATTCTTGTGAGATATAGATAGAATTTCAAATCCTTCTAAAAAAATAAAAGAGTAGGGGGACCCTAAAAAGTAAAAAAAAATGGGATGATAGTTGCAACAACAACAACTGGTTAGTTATGGGCCCTCATCATCCCAGGCTCTCCTTTGGGAGGTGTCCTTGTGTTCCTATTCTTGATACTTAGGATTTTTTGCTAGTGGTGTGATCTATGTCATGTTGGTTTCAATTTGACCTTAGACTTGTATTTCTTGTTAAATCAAAAGCTATGGCTATTACCCCTATAGACACCAACCAAGAGACCCCCATTCTAGGGGCTTCTTGTGTGTTTCCTTTTACTAGGAATGTTGGTGTTCCTTTAATTCCCACTTTGAATATACCTGGATTCACCCTCAAGCTATCGGTTTGTCTATTTTCCACTTCTATTGTCATGAATGCTCCTAATGCTTCTCAAGAAAGCACCTTATATCAAGGGCATCCAAACAATGTCCCCCCTTCACTTATATAAACTTCTCCTCCTCCTTCTACGTCATGCGGTGAAAGTTCTGATACTAGTAACTTGCAGTCTAAAACGAGTAAAAGAAGGAAGAATAGGAAGAATACATGAAAGAAAGGGGGGATTCACCCAACCTATAGATGTCATGTTGGGGGAACACACTCAACCTATGCAATTCAAGTTGACCCTAACCACCCAGCCTCTGAAAGTCATGATGGGGCACCTATCCAGCCTATGCAAGTCATATTGATTCTAGTCACCCAGCCTCTAGAATTCATGTTGAGGGAATCCATCTAGACTTTTCAATTCAAGTTGGATCCAGTCACCCAACCTTTGGAATTCATGATGGGGGAACCCATCCAACCTCTACAATTCATGTTGGACCCAGTCACCCACCCTCTAGAAGTCATGTTGGGGGCACACACTCAACCTCTACAAGTCATGTTGACCTTCACCACCCAACCTCTAGAAGTCATGTTGGGGGAACACAACTAGCCTCTGTAAGTCATGTTGGACCTAGTCACCCAACCTTTGCAAGTCATGCTGGGGGCACAAACTCAACCTGTACAAGTCATGTTCAACTTCACCACCCATGTTACAGAGAAAACTTCCTATGTCTTAGGGTACCACAATAGACAGAGTAACCGTAGAAATCAATCCTTTCCCATATGCAAGAGAAACAAAACATATAACATAAAGAATCTTGAAACATACCTTATTCTGGATGGTTGATGTAGATCCCTGTTGAGCTTTTCCACTCTCGCTTGTATTAGCAATTTGCTCTCTCAACATTCAACAAACAAGACAAGCATGCTATATAATGGTGTTATACCTACTCTAGCATATATAATCAATAGCGTATAAGCATTTAAAAACATGCATGGATTCAAATTCATTAAAATACACATTATTGGACAGGAAAAGATATTTCTATTAATATAAATCAAATATTACAATAGTGACAACCTATGTCAGCATGTCTGTGAACCGGAGAAACTGATTCCTCAACCTCCACCCCTTCAATCCTCCATCTCTCGATAGCAAGCTCACAAGCAAAGGCAATCATGGGAAGAACACAAAGTCCTCCAAGGGACAAAGGGATGCAGACTCAAGTATAGGCTCTGGAAACAATGGACTATAGTTTTCTTGCTCTTCAATTCCTCTCCTTTCAATGTATCCAAAGGGTTCCTTATATAGTGCTTCAATGGGGTAATGGAAAGTCAAATCCGAGTGATCTCAAGGCATGTGGAAGGCCAAGAGACAAGTGACTCGGATCCACATCAAGGAAAACCCCAAAACTATTTGGCCTTTTGCAAACTAACACGTGTGAATAAATGTGTTGAGGTTGAACACTTGAAAGGATCCATCGATTAGGGAACATTAATGTATTCCCAAAACTGTCGATGGAAAGAGAACCTACCATTATTGACTACAAGTCTCAAGGCACTCAAAATGACTCTATATTCCTATCCCAGAATAAATGATCTGAAGTCGATGGGTTGAAATACACTAGAAGGAGGGAATTAAGGCATCCCTCATCATCCAGCACAAGGTACTTAGCAAAGCTGTATAATGTGGAAGGACTCGATCATAATGTGCATGAATCAATAACAGTACCGGGAATGGATGACATTCAAAGTCAAAAGAAATGAGGAATGGCTGACTCAGGTTCCAACTTCCTTCGAACAAGAGAATAAAGGAGAATGGTGACTGGATGTAGGAAGCATAGACTCAATATACAAAATGGAGACATCTCCGCCACGTAGGAGGAATTGACAAAGGATCCATAGGGACTAGAAGCTTAACTAGTCGGTGGAGATAAACTCAGATAATGGGTACAGCTCCTAAAGTCAAACTATTAACCCAACCAACGGATGTGATATATAGTACTCTATTCAAAGGAAACATGACTTGACTGCTGCCAAAGATAACATCTTTTTCTGTCCAACTTTTTGGTTTTCTAATTTTTTTTGGAATTTTTCAAATATTTTGAAAAGCTTGAAAAAGAATAAAAGTGCGTTATAGCTATATACTAGGAGAAGACGAGTGTCAAGGGGCAAGCAAACTAGTTCTAAGCAACGGAACATACCTATGCTCAATGCAAGGACACATGTGTAGGATAATGACACTCGAGGGAAAGTCCCCTTCTGGTAAGAAAATGGGGAATCAAGCTACAAATGATATGTAAAATGTCTCTGTGTGGCTAGAAATGAGACAAGCTCGAGCTATATAGCTGATAATCAAAGTTAGGGAAGCTAGCATAAGGCTCAATAAGGCAAGCAAAACTCATGATAATGAAATTACAACTTGACATAAGGGAGTCCTGGGAAAAAAGGCCAGCAAAAAGATCAAGAGGAGTATGAGGCTCTTGCGCAAAGTCATGGTGATACTATACAAAGGACTCCAACACCCTAAAGGAAAATTTTCTACATGGGCACCAAATGCAAAAAAGGAGCTAACTAGGGCACCCATGTATGGTCAAGCTCTACCATGCACATCATGTCACTTCTAAAAGCAACAAGAAGGTTCTGTGACAAGATAGAATGGGTTCGCATCTAAGGTTATAATGAAATGGTCATATAAGGTCATGCAAAAGTGAAAATGGATGTGAAACCTAACCTATATGCTAGCTTAGACATAATACCTGAAATCGGCACGTACGGGTCAAAACCATGGTTAAAACGACGCTCAAAATGGACTCCTACATCATCAAATTAGTCCAAAATGGTCAAAAATGGTCCAAAACTATAGAAAGTGGGTAAAAAATTTCAAAATTTTCAAATTTTTTTTAAATAGTAAAAAATTCAAAAATTCCATATCATTTGAAATTTTTACCCATTTGAGCTCAAAACTTCCAATGTGAATTCCGGGAGCTTTGTCTGGTGAAATTCGACACCGTTTGTTCCAGGTAACTCCTCATGTCCTCCTCTTCCTATTTCATGCAAATTTTTTCAGTTTCTATAGTCAATTTCAATCTCTAGGCCAATCTAAAATAGGCATTTCGGCCCACACGGATATCGAGGTTTTTTTCACGTATAGGGATGGCCATACATGAAAAAAAACCCCAAAACCACGAATATACGCGGTTGTTTTGTAAACAGTCGTGTATGCGGCCGCGCATAAGGATTTTTAAGATATACAATGACCAAAAATCATTTTTTATGTGCAGGATGGTTCTATAATGGAGGGAGAGGGAACATGGAGATATAAAAGAGGCTGTTCAAGGTGACTTAATGGCCCAACAAGCTCTATGTGCATGTGGTTTGTATAAGTTTTGATGTCTTGGTAGCCTGAGGACCAAACCAAGACTCCTGTAGATGCTAGTATATTACTGGGATCCAAAATCAAAGTCTTTTCATATCGACGGGATGTCTCTCACTATAGAGATTGAGGACATATATTTTATTACTGGATTATCCTGATGAGGAGAGGTGGTGAACTTACACTCTCATGGGCCCAGAGGTGGCCTTACTATTGATGAGTACATTGCGGTAAACTATTTTTCGAACATGAAAAAGGTTGGGAGTCAAATCCCGACAAACTTGATCCAGGTACTAGGAGTGAAGGCCATACTATTGGCACTCGGTAGGATAACCGATCTAGCTTCACTCCACTAGGCCTCGCGACCATTGATGTTCTATGCGGTGGAGCGTATGAGACCTATAGTATATGACTAGAGCACTATGTTGTTGAGTAACATGAAGTAGCAACTCAGTGACTGCAAGATGGGTAGGGTGAGAAAATTTGGTTTCGGCAGCATACTAAGCACGTTCTTCTTTGAGTATGTACCAAGTCTAAGCCCTAGATTGGAAATTCCTCCACACGGAGTTCAAGATCCATCCCAACGATGTTGGGAAAATATTATGAGTAGACTGGGTGGAGGTAGGGTGGCTAATCCCTACCCATCATACTTCTTTCCATGGTGGCAGTGGCAGGTCATTGCCATCAATGACTATCCCTATGTAGGGATAGATTTCTGAGGAGATACGGACATGCCCCTACCACCAGGAACGACATATGGAAACATAGGTAACAAATCCCAAACCCTGTTTTTAAGTATTTTGACTTATTAAATTTTTTTGTTTTTTTTATATATTGACTCAAAAGACATGTTTTGGTGTGATGACACATAGTGAGAATCTGTCATGTGTATGCAGATGTTGGACCACGGTGACCTAACAGTATTCCTCATCATAAATGGAGGGGAAGAGGAGATGACATCATGGGTGTGGATGTGGAGCAGACGCTCCAAAGCATCCACACAAACTTTGTAAGCTTGACACATAGGGTACCCATGGTGCAAGTCGAGGACTTTCCTGAGGCCATGCAGCGCCAGGTGGTTGGTGTACCACGGGCATGGGTTCAATTATTTTTACAACTAGCTAGAGCCATGGTGTGCTACCACAATTAGAAACCCCCCTCCTCCTCCTCAGGCTTAGAGACCTAAGAGTGTTTAATTTTTGTACTATCATGTATTATATTTTGGTGGCTCGAAAGCCCCAATTTTGTATTATGACACTTATGTATTATGACATCACATTTTGGATGTTTAATGAAAAACTTTTATGATGATCGATTTTGTTTATTTACATGTGTGTAAAAATGTATGTTTGTGATATGCTTATGGTCTATGAAAAAAATGCCAATCTAACACATAGTTAGCATATGAGTCAACAACTTGATTAAAAATTCTTGAAACATGTATGTATTTTATGTTCTCAAATTGTTGTTCTAGCAATCTCACACATAAGAATATTCATGATAGTGTCAGATCCCTAATATGATACAAGCCATTAAGGTGTGAAACCACTAACTGCAAATCAAGACGTACCTCAAGAGAGAGAACACCATGTGAAATGGAATCTCGCAATAACTCGATAACAACACTATATTCAGCAACATTGTTTGAAGAAGGCCATAAACATACACCTCCTGAAGACAATACCTAACCCATAGGAGTATAAATCACCCAAGCAGCAGAAGTTGAGTTTTGAGTGTGGTGACTAGCACCATCACCGAATCCTATGTAAGCAGAAGACTCTATTGACATCTTCCATAAGAAATGAAAGCTAATCAATAAACCCGATCACCATAAGAAAACCTAACTATGCAAAAAATTGTACAATAATATACAATAATCATCCATGGCTGAAGATCATGCATAGTATTTTTAAGATAGAGCCTATTTTTAGGCTCCGCCAAGGTTGTCCCTTCATAATCCACCAGCTCATAGGTGCCCTTTTTTTAACACACATTTGACTACGTAAGGACCATGCCACATGGGATTAAACTTCCCTACCCCCAAGGGTTATTTATCTTGATCCCATAAAAGGACCAAATCACCTTCACTAAACCTCCTCGGATGGACAGACTTATCATATTGGACCTTAACGCAATGCTTATTTACTTCTAGAGCCACTAAGGCATCCCGGTGCTGCTCTAAGTGGACCAAACATTCCTCCAATGCAGAAATTTCTGGTAAAATCTCTATAGCTAGCTTCAACAAAGGGATTTCGCATTCAACCGGCAAGACAGACTCCACCCCATGTATGAGGTGATATGGAGAGAAACCAGTGGCAATCTTAAATGCAGTCCTATAGGCCCACAAAGCATGATATAATATGATATGCAAATTCATCTTGCTTTGCGTGATGGTTCATTGGAGAATGGGCTTAAGTGATTTATTCACTACTTCAACATGTCCATTCACCTGAGGGTAATAAGAAGAGGAGTGCTCCTGCTTATACCCTAACTTTGAAGCCAACTCTTCCATCATTCTATTCTAAAAGTGCCTACCATGGTCAGTGACAAGCTCTTTCGGAATGCCGAACCAAGTAATAATTTGGTTGAAAATGAAATGCGTGGCTATCTCAGCATCATATTTAATTGTGGGCATAGCCTCTACCCATTTCGTGAAATAATCGACAGCCACTATAATGTGATGATGCCCCCCAGCCGAAGTTGGGTTGCAATCCATGAAGTCAATCCCCCACTTGGTGAAGGGACCAGTGGTGATAATCGGATGTAACAGGGCAAGATGTGAGTGCATATTGCATGCAAACACCTACCAAGGGTGACGCTTCTTGACCGCATTGACACAATCTTTGAAGATCGATGGCCAAAAAATCCTGCTCTCAATATTTTTTGGGCTATAGAAATCCCAGATAAATGACCACCACACACCCCTCCATGGCAATCATTCAGCACAACCTTAGCCTCATCATGGGTTAAACAATGACGTAAAATGGAATCTACCCCACGACGGTACAAAGTGTTATCCACTATAAGGTAGTTCTTAGATACATGACGTAATCATCGTCACTCATCCCGTGAAAGGTGAGTAGGGACCTTCAACATTTGCAAATATATAATGATATCCCCATACCATGAGTCCAAAGTTTAGATAAGGATAATATGCTCATTGACAAACGTATCCTCATAAACCTCCTCCTCCTCCACACTTGGAAAATAAAAAATGAGCTCCGCAAAGATCAACGATTTCTTCGATTTCACCAAAATGAATTCAAGATCGAATTCTTGCAAAATAACAATCAACTTATTATATTTTCCCTAGATCATCCTTCTAGTGAGGATGAACTAAAATGGATTGACATGAGCTACCACCAAGTTCTAGTAAAGGAGAATGTAATGTCTCAATCTTTGAACCACATGAACAGTGGCAAAGGAAAGTTTCTCCACATGAGAATAACAGATTTCTACATCAATAAGGTTCTGGCTCAAATAATATATGACATGCTCATGGAGTTCCTCATCTTCTTGAACCAAAACCATACCAACTTTCTCCATGGACATGGCCACATAAATAAAAAAATCACAGCTATAGTTAGGTGGAATAAGCACAGGGGCCGATGCTAAGGCTCACTTAAGAGCATCAAAGGACTCCTATGCTTTCTCATCCCAACAAAAATTAGTGTCCTTCTTTAAAAGACGCATAAAGCCTTTAGTCAATTTGGAAAAATTAACCACGAATCTCTGCAAGAAATTTTCCATGCCTTACAAACACTTAAAATGTCTAATATTACGTGGGGGAGACAATTGAAGTATTTCCTCAACCTTTAAGGGATCGACTCTTATACCCTCCTTGGATACAATGAACCCTAGCAAGTGACCAATCATCACGCAAAAGATGCATTTATGAGGATTTAACCTAACCTGGTAATGGTGGAATCTTTCAAATACTAATCTCAAATGGTATGGATGATGCACTCTCAAACGAGAATGAGAAGCAAGATCATACAAATACACTTTGATAATCGTTTTGAGATCATGAAAAATTAAGGTCATAGCCCGTTGAAATGTGGCTCCGACGTTTTTAAGACTGAAAGGCATCTTTCGATATGCAAATGTACCCCAAGGACAAATAAATACAATTTTATGTTGATCCTCGAGTTTCATCTGAATCTAATTATATCCAGAAAAACCATCCATGAAGGAGAATACCTCACTTCCCACACACTCATCCAAGAATTTGATCAATAGATGGCATGGAAAAATTATCCTTAAGACAAGCACGATTTAAATCATGTAAATTGGTGCATATACGGATCGCTCCCTGCTTCTTATCAACTGAAACGGGATTTGAAACCCACTCCGTCAAGGGAATGGGATAGATAAAAATGGCTTTTAACAGTTTCTCTATCTCAACCTTAATAGCGAGTGCTTTTCTAGGATTCACCACATGCAAACATTGTCGAACAGGATTCACATTCGGATAGGTCTTAATTTCATGTTCGACAATACAGTGGTTGATACCTGGAATTTCCTTGTATGACCAAGCAAAGAATTCATGAAACTCTTTAAATAGCTCAATATACTCCTTGATCTCATTAGGGGAACAATTTTCCCCAATGTAGACATTCTCAACTTTGCCAGGATCGCACAAAATATTGATAGGAATAGTAGGTGATAAATTCTCCATGTTCCCATTAGCCATCTGACCAGGAGAGCTCAATGGAACCACGGGAATACCAATATTATTGCTAAGAATCTACCTAAATTCCTCACACTCCATATGGTTAAGCTCGAGAAGAAAATATGATCTATGATGTAACTCTTCCCAAGGTGGCTCAACCCCAGACATGGCCTCAATAATGGCTTCATATAATGGAAAAACATCATCAAGGCAATCATGTGCATGAGAGGACTCAACTTCCCATGAAGGCAACACATACAGGTCCTCCTCCTCTATCTGCAAAGAGGAAGGACTAGGCTCCACAACACAATCAAGATTCACTTGATATGCTATCATTGCTGCAGGCAACGGCACATCCATTTCGATAGGTCCATTCGAAGGACTCGGTGAAGGAAGAATCCAAGGATCTCCCATATGGGTTGTGTGAAAATACACCGAATTCAACGAATATGAAACCCCACCAAAACTAGATCTGGTCATAAGAACAGGCGTAGAATAGCTAAAGGTCCCCATAAGAGATGGATACATACCCACACCCGCACTCCCAGTTGTCGGCTGATAATGATCAATAATCAGGATAGAATTTCTCGATGATGCATTGACACTTGGATTATGGAATGGTGTCTAATCATTCATAACAATCTTCCCATTAAATGGAAAGCATACTACTCAAAATAGAGAAGAGGCTATGGCTTGCATACTATACATCCAATTCCATCCCAGTAAAATATTGTAGTCAAGGGGTGCATCAACCACCTCAACCTTGATTGCAATGGTCTTCCCTCCGAATTGGACCTTAAGAGAAGGAATAATCCCATGCAGCCAAAATGATCTACCATCAAAGGAAGTCAACATGGTAGTGGATTGAGACAACTCGGGATAACCCAAACCCTTCCATCACGACAAAGACATCACGGAAGCAGCAGCGCCTTCATCAATCACAATGCGCTTGATGGTCATATTAAGACAATCTACATGAATAAAAAGAGACACGTAGTAAGGAAAGCGAGGCTATAGTCCCATGGTTTCAAATTTGATGACGGAAGAAGACTTATCATCATTAACCCCAAGAGCAAAAAGCAAGGCTTTCCTTTGCGGAGGACAACTCTGAAGTACTTCAAGTGCGGACATCGCACAAGGATTTTGGCCCAAAACCTTGACAACAGAATAGTTCTGGGAAACTCGGGCATTAGGATTGTGCCTCGAATGCTTTAGGACACCCTTAGGAATGCGAGGTGCAATTTCAGGTTTATCCATAGGGTTTTTGATACGTAAAGGGATCTCGGGTGGACTGGGTTATTTTTCGAGGTCTGGTTGTGATGAACCATAATCTTTTGCATGAGTCACAACCTTAGCAACAAGTACCATGTTGATGCAACCATGACCAGTATTGGATTCCAGTGGATTTTGATCTCTGCCCGATGCACAATGAGGATCATTGGTCCTCGAGTTCATATTTTGATTATGGGGTAAATGATTAGTTAGCACAGTTAGGCCCTATGCTATGAATCTTGAGGAATCTTCCATATGAGGGAACAAGTGAGTGAGGTGGTCCTCCTTACACAATTTGCAAGGAAACTTAACCTTACATTTAAGCTGCTTGTCCCCCCGAGCATTGTGGGCATTCTTGTCATTAAAATTAGCATTTTTGTTCTTTTTCCCACCCTTATGATTATTTTTACCCTTTTTCTTATTCCTTTTGGGCTAATCATTGCCCTTCTGGTCTGACGATTGCACAAAAAGTACACTCACCATTTGGGTGGGTTGAGACGAAGTCGTGGCTTGTCCCAAAGCGGATTGATTAATAGACAGTTGGCTCACTTGTTTCATAACTAAATCACAGGTTTGGCACTTGTACAACCCATAATTCCATTGGCATGTGGTCCAGGATTAATCTTGGGATCAAAACTAGAATGCAGAGTGTTAGGTATGATCTCAAACAAGATTTTGGATTGAGCATAGATCAAATCCAACTCCTGTTCCCTAAATATTGCTTGTTCCTCGTTTTTGACTCCATATGTAGAAACATCTTTCACGATGGAAGGTAACAACGATTTGAGGAACCACTCAAGGATAAATTTTGGTGTTATAAAGGATTTAATTAATATCTTCCATCTACACCACTCTTAAATATGATCCAAGATATGTGTGGCTTTGTCCTGTCAAAATGTCGACAAGAGTTTTGTACCAACGTCGTAAAACATGGGTAGCTAAAATTGATTAGGGAAATTCATGGCAAGGTCATCGAACAAAATGAATGCCCCCCTTGGTAACTCTATATACCATTTCTCTGTAGGCCCAGTGAGGGTGCATTGAAATATCCTTAAACGGATTGAGTCGTCATCTAAGGAATTCGAAGAGCACCAAAGGTGAAAAGTAGTGACATGTTCACTAGGATCTTCTCTAGCTTTGCCCTTGAACTTGGGAATGTTCGAGGGAAGCTTGTTAGGGATGGCTGGCCAAGCTGAGTCATGAGATACTGGATCCCTCATAAGCCTTGATAAGTTAGGTAAGTTCAACGTTGCTAGGAAAGGGAGCCTAGGTTGAGCCGGTGTATGCCACGCTCCCTAATAGTTTTGGTTCATATAAGGCTGATTACTGTAAATACCATGGCCTTGGTTATAATATCCTCCTCCCATTTGACCCATGTAGGGCTGCATGAAAGCATTATGATGTGGTGTACCTTGACTATGTGGTGCTACAAAGCCATATTTAGAAGAGTAAGTAGGTTGTTGATACCCATACCCATGGGGTTGATAGTTCTATCCATACTACGGTCCATAAGAATTTCCATGAGAAGCTACATAAAGTGTCCCATGGGATGTCCCATGAGAAGCTCCATAGTTAGGGATATGGGGAACTCCTTGCGATGGACCGTGAGACGATCCAGAAACTAGAATATGACCTCCCGAGAAAACAAGTGGTACTTGACTCTGAGATACTACCATGCGAGCAGTCATAGTACAGACATGGCTAGTAGCAATATTTTGGCCTGAAGGACCATGTGAATGAGGGGGAGGAAGGGTTGTCAAAAATGCATTTGAAGGTGTAGGGTTTGAGGATGAAGGGACATGTGAAGGGATGTAAGTGGTGTTCCCTATGGTCACTCTTCTTGGTTCTGGTATCTACATATGAATACTAACACTAGGTCTAGGAAAAACATGTGAGGTAGCTTCCACGACCAAGATGGAAGATGCAATGTGACTAGTGCTCCCAAATCTCTCTGCATGGAAAGGAATAGGAGTTCTCCCAAGCTTAGTGCTAGGTTCAATTTCTGAATCAGCATGATGTGTTAGATTGTGTGCAAGGATATCAGGCATGCCATAACGAATATAACTAGTGCTTGTGGTTTCATGATGAGTCTCGTCACCTGGTAACCAATAATGGTGACTTGTGAATGAGGGATCATAACCAGAATGTGAAGGTATTTCTGGTGAAGGGTCATATATAGGAGTGGAATCTACATCCCAAACCTCGTGAGGTGGAGAAGACATCTCAGTAATCTCATCCTCGTGATCTCCCATCATGTGTGAATCAATGTGAGAATTAATCCGCCCGGAATGTCTATTTCTCTCTCCTAAAGGAGGAGGAGATGTGGAAGGTGGAATTCCTGCTAAATGACAAGAATGATGAAGTTCCACGCCTGAATCCACAAAGACTCAAAAAATTAAAAAGACTCCATCTAATTACGCAAACCGTAGGAAAACTAGCATGCACAGAGCATACACCTATACAATGTAAAGCCAAATCATAAGCAAATAGGGGTAGGATATGTGAGATCCGGAATGAAGCAAGTATGTCTCGCTTAGGAGAGGCTTGAGACTCCCATACACAACAAATGGAGGTTTGTAACCAATTATAGTGGCTCTCAGCTTCAACGCATATAGCGACTGTGCTGTCTGACCCCTACCTGGCCAGGACACCTGCAGAATAACCTCTATGAAATACCCCCTCGATAAGCTAGGTAAGTCAACTAAGTTCACCTCAATATAATCAATGCTCAGGTAGATAGTCGTATGCGGGATTGACCATATGGGTAGGGTAGTAAAGCCCAAAACTCTCGAAAGATCCCCCAAATACGAATACAATCCTGGAAATATCTATGGTGCTACTCAGTTATGACCAAGGTCATCCTAATCAATAACCCCTCACACTACTTCGTGCTTAACTCTCTTGTAAGAGGAGGATCCTGAGAAACACTAATTATATAAAGGAATTTCACACTCTCACCTGGACAGACACATAAATGTTTTGTTTAGTGGTCTCAGAGAATTTACTCACAATGAACTATTCCAAGACCCTAAAACCTAATCTTGTTGGTGCACCCTATAAAAGAAAAGAGTGTAATTCATTTTTTATGCATTTATTTTAATTGCTTTTTACTCAAAAGGGAAAATGGTCGTGCAACTAATGATGTTATGACGCAACAAGAAGTAAAATGCACACCTAACAATCAATGCAAATGCACTGTGTCGAATGAAAAATGGGGTATGATACTACATGAAGTGGAAAATTTTCCTTCAAATGAAGATGCAATCATTCCTATATGAAAATATGACTAATACTTCTCCAAGCAAACCTAATGCAAGTACCAAGCAAAATGCAACAATGCATAATGATGCGAAAAAGCAAATGTTTTTTGTATTTTTTGAATTAAAATGAGATAATAAAGTAAAAGTATGACTCTACAACCCCCAGACTCTGCAAGCCATATCATACAGCACCCAAGCAAAGCACTAAGGTAAAAGAGACCTAATGCACTAATCTCAAAACAAAAAATAGAAAATGAAATGACAAGAACATTTTCAAAAAATTCAAACTAAAAATCCTCTCTGGTCAGAAACAGTGGTGTATACAGACTCCAGAAGCATCCAAGAAGACTCGGCAATTATCCAAACTCACCCAGCAACACTTAATCTTCCCCCAAAAAGAAAAAAATCAGGGCATACATGATTGTGTGCATAAAACCCACGTATATACATGGATATCCTAGTAAAAACTACGTGTACATGTGACTATGAAGACAAAACTCGCGTACAGGAAGAAAAAGAGATAAAAAAAAAGGTAAACAAACAAGCTAATACAAAATTTACTCCTATCAGACACTACTAGGCAAACATGACCCTAGACCTGAATCAGAAAAAGATAAATCAAAGCAATTCAAGAACATTGAATTTCGATAAAACCCCCAAAGGAAATGATTAGGAACTCCCCAGTATGATCGCCAATTCTGTTACGGAGAAAAATTCCTATGGCTTGGGGTACCACAACAAACAAAGTAACCACAGAAATCAATCCTTTCCTATATGCAAGAGAAACAAAACATCTAACACTAAAGGCTCTCAAAACATACCTTATTCTGGATGGTTGATGTAGATCCTCATTGAGCTTTTCCACTCTCGCTTGTATTAGCAATTTGCTCTCTCAACATTCAACAAACAAGACAAGCATGCTATATAATGGTGTTATACCTAGTCTAGCATATATAATCAATAACGTATAAGCATTTAAAAACATCCATGGATTCAATATTCATTTAAATACACATTATTGGACAAGAAAAGATATTTCTATTAATATAAATCATAGATTACAATAGTGACAACCTCTGTCAGCACGTCTGCGAACTAGAGAAACTGAGTCCTCCACTTGGGCCTCCACCACTTCAATACTCCATTTCTTGATAGCAAGATCACAAGCAAAGGAAATCTTGGGAAGAACACAAAGTGCTCCAAGGGACAAAGGGATGCAGACTCAAGTATAAGCTCTGGCAACAATGGACTATAGTTTTCTTGCTCTTCAATTCCTGTCCTTTCAATGTATCCAAAGGGTTCCTTATATAGTGCTTCAATGGGGTAATGGAAGGTCAAATCCAAGCGATCGCAAGGCATATGGAAGGCCAAGAGACAAGTAACTCAGATCCACATCAAGGAAAACTCTAAAACTATTTGACCTTTTGCACACATCTCAATGTACGCGGGTTTGAGGGTCATATCCGTGTATATACACGAGAATAGGTTTAAAAGTCGTGTATGGAAAATAATGCATGTTTTTAGGGATGATCTTGGAAACATAAAAGGTACAAAAATCATCCATGGGGTCTAAAGAGTCTGCAGAGGGACAGGGAAGGCCATAAATGTGTGATCCACTATGTGTGGTAAAATCAGTCGTAACAACCTAGCCTCTGGAATTCATGTTGGAGGGAAACAACTATCCTTTGGAATTCATGTAGGACCTAACCACCCAAACTCTAGAGGTCATGTTGGGGGAGAACAGCCAGCCAATGCAATTTATGTTGACACTGTTGAGAAAACCACCCATCCAAAACACAATCATAAGTTCCCTTGTAATATTTGTGAGGGAGATCACCTTACTCATCAATGCCCTGTTATTGCAGAAGTACGAGGAGTCTGGTCTGAGTCTCAAGGATATCTTGCTCTTGAACAACCTGTATTTTCTCAATAACCTATTTAACCTTCGGTTGATCAAGCAGTTGAACCAATGCAATATTTGGTCAATCCCACTCTTCCTTCAGAGAGTGACCTTTATCAAGTGATTAAACCAATGTAATCTTTGTTCAATCCCACTCTTCCTTCGAAGAGTGACCTTCATCAAGTGGTTGAATTGATGTCATCTTTGGTCAATCCCACTCTTCCTTTGGAGAGTGAACCATATGCTAGTAATTTTTTCTTCACTTCTAGTTCAGAATATTCTGGACAAGGGGGCACTAACTTCACTTTGAATGAACCCCCGTCAAGCTCATAGATTGCTTCTTTTAATTGGGATAGCCTAGCTGAGTCGTGCCTTCCTTTCGATGCACTTTTGCAAATAAAGGTCCAAATTAGAAATTACATGATTTCTCATTGTATTGTTGATGAAAGAGCCTCTATTAGTATTTTATCCATGCATTCTTGGAGGAATGGGATCTACCAACCTTATATTGATTGATAGTCAATTATTGGCATTTCATAGAAGAACTAGTCAAGCTTTGGGAATTCTTACTCAAACATCTGTTACTTTGGGTGGGAAGACTATATTAGTTGATTTTATGGTAATGGAGGACCCCTTGGATTTTAATATGCTCCTTGAGCATGACTATGTTTATGCTATGCAGGATGTGGTGTCCACACTCTTTCATGTGATGTACTTTCCTCATAGAGAAACCATTGTCACTATCGATCAGATAGCATTTGTTGATTCCTCTCCTAACCCAACTAGAGACCAAGTCTATCCTTTGTTAAGTACTAGTGTTTCAGTAAACACTACCTCACCACAGGTGAATTATGTGGCCTCATATCCCTAGTGTCCAGTTGCCACTGAGAAGAAGCCGCTGCATTCATGCTTACCTTCTTGAGACTTGGTCCTAGCATTTGACTAGGTGATTCATTCGATATGGAATTTGGACCCTTATCTCTACCCTATTAACCCATATGAATGTTTAAAAATGTATTCTATCTGGGATGATCTACTTCCTTCCGATGAAGTATTCCTAAAGTATTTGATACAGTATAACCTTTTAATGGATGTTGATTCAGTTATGTCTAAGTCCAACCCCCAATTCGCTTAGTGAGTATGATCCTTCTGCTGGTCGATATTCTTATGTTTACATTGTTGAGTCTTTAGGCTCTCCCATTGAACAACAAGTCAGTGATCCTGATGAGTTTAATTCTTCTTGTATATTTTTCGACTCCTTTGATACTAATGTGTTCCTATAGACTCTATCACCCATGAAAACTTTAGATTTCCTCTTCAAGTTGACCTTATTTATTATAAATACTCATGCCTTTTCACTATAGAGTTTCCTTTGGTTGATTCTTCCCTTACTACATCTTTTGTGAAAGAAAGCAAAGTCTTGAGTGTTTCTACCAAAGTGACCTGCATCATATCTTTTCTTCTGAATATGATCTTGATACTGTTGTTTCTTAGAGACATGATTCTTAGTTGGTTTCACAACTGCTTATTGGTCTCACCATTTTGTTCAAGATGTAATCGCATTTGTATGTACCCTACTTTCCCTTATGAGCCTGATGTCGGCTTCGACGCTTTTATCTCGTTGTATAAGCCCTCATCTTTTCTCTCATCATCGCTTAACTTTGTACCATTTTTCCATTTCAACTGGACAACTTTTACCTAGAGGAGACATCCCCTAAGTGTCCTTATCTTTCTCTCTTTCCTTGCACTCTGCTTAGGTTTGTTCCTCGCACTTGGAACTAGTTTCGCATGCCTCTGACACTCGTCTCCTCGCATTTAGAGAATTATTTTTTTTTTCCTTCGAGATCATTAAAAATAGTAAGAAGGCCACGAGTTGAATTTTCCAGGCTCGCTAAAACTTGAAGAGAAAGGTATGGAGTTACCTTTAAGCTCTAGTTTGACTCCTTAAATATGAATAAATTGTCAAGTTTGCTTCTCCTTTCAAACGCATTAAAGGATGTGAAGGAACATCCACATAGGTATAAGTTTACCCATTTTTGGGCCATGTGGATTACCTATGAAAAAGGAATACTCTAGGTGTTTCTGGATAGAAGAGTATCTTCAAGTATTGGTTTATCTCTTCTTCAGGCATGAAGGACTTAACTTACAAAAAAGGAACCCGTTTGAGCTTACTTTTCTCTTTTTTGTGCTTTGGTTTAAACATTAAAAATAGTTTAAGCATTCTTTATGTCTTTGTCATGCTCTCTTAAATCCTAGGACAAAATCATCGAGTGATCTTGATGTTCTTCACACTTGTTAAAACTAAAACGTTCTTGTTTCTTTTGAAGGAGCATCGGTATGGTGATAGTTTAACCCTTTTTCAGACCTTTCCTACTAACTGGAAAAATGGCAAACCTTAGTTCTCCTGAGCTAAGGGGGTTCTCCTTTGGATTGTTTTATTATTTTTTGGACTTTGGATACTAAACTTACAAAAAAGTCCCCCCATGGAGTCTTATTTGGAGTTTTTAGACTCTCAAAACTATGAAAACATCGTCAAGAATCCACTAATTCAGGCTCGTAAAATCCACGAATCAGTGTTTTATCAAGCATTCTTCCCTATCTTCTTTGAGCTTTCCAACAATGAAGAAGGTCCTGACTTTTCTTTCTTGGACTCGATAAAAATTTACAAGAAAGGGGGAAACTAAAGTTCATTCAGATGTATTTTGTATCATTGCAGCCAGTCTTGTCTTTTTTTTAAAAGCACCAGTTTTGAGTCTATCAATAGTTGGGTTCTAGTTTTTGGTCTTAGGATTAAGATTGATATCAGATTTTTCACTCCTCTAGTTTGTTAATTTTCCAATTATATGGGGAATCTGTCAATGTCTCCTTCATTAAAGATTTGTGTCATGGGTCCCTTTGTGTAAAAATATGCCTAAGTCACTTTTGTGTCATGCTCACTGTTCAAGGATAAACATTTGTCCTCCATTCTTCAATTTCCTTGACCTTATGTGTCTGCCACTCCCTGGTATTAGTTCATTACATCAAGTCTTCAGCGGCCCTTGCTATAAAACTTTGTACCAGTTCCAGATCCAATTTGTCTTTGACTTACCTCATGTTGGATGATGGAGGATGCCTTAATTCCTTCCTTCCAATGGATCTCTTCCTATCAATGTCAACACATCTTGCTCTGGGAATGAGATTTAGGGTTTATTATTGCACCTTGGGGATTTTAGTGATCAACGGAAATTTCCCTCGCTATTGGGTATTGGGAATACCTTAATGTCTCCTACTCGATGGATTCTTCAAGTGTTTGAATTCATGACCATTTATTCACGCTTGTTAGAATGTAATAGATACCTTGGGGACCATTTTCATTAATGGTGGTTTCCCTCACATTTGTTAACAGTTCTCATCAATGACAGGTAATTAAAAGGTTTCCTCCATGCTCGACTTCAACTCCTTTATTCACATGGTTATGATTCGTACCTTTGGGCAGTTTGGATTGAATACCTTGGTCCGATAGTAGCATCATGATTGTTTCTATTGCCTGAGTTGCGCAAGATCTTGTCACACTTTAGATGAAATTTGTTGAGACATAGATCCACCTTTTATTCTTGTGTCTATGATCGATTACTGAGAATGGATCCACCTTGTTCATTTGTGGCCATTACTCCTTTAGATTTCATATGGATCGTTTTTACATATTGTGCAACCATGATAGTTACATCAGCTATACATATGTTGGATCCACCCATATCTTTATGGCGATCATTTTTATATGGACATCACAGAGATCTATTTTTTTCTAGCATTTATCTCTCTTTCAAGTACATATGTTTGAGCCTACGATCTTATATGCTCCGTCTCTTCAACTTCTTGTTGTAGATGTTTCGTTTTTATAATGTATGTTGTATATCATATTCCCCTCTAACCTCATACATTAGGGGGAATCTGTTATAGCTCAAAATGACACTTCTTCGTATTTGAAAACTTTTACATGTTTTCGTTGCATTATGACACTTTATGAAAACTCTTGTCAGTCACTTTAAAAGACACCTACAATGTAGGATCTATTAGAATTTGAATTCCATTTATATCTTCAAGGAGAGAGTTTTGATAATGTTGCAGAAATTGAATGGAGAATGAACATACAAACTAATAAAAAAAAACCACACAGGAAATGAACAAGTATTGCTCAAGAATTTACAGTATATTCATCATAATAATATCCGATGTTACAATGTAGTTTACATAGGTAGAATTTGAATGCATAAGTAAGAATTCAAATCCTCCTAGTGGATAAGACTATATCTAACTAAATATCTAACTCAAGGTATCCCAATCAATATCGGAGTCCAAATAGACAACTCCTTGATGATGAATAACTCCAACAAGCAGTAAAAAATTGTTAACTCATTGCAATTGAGTGTGGTAGGTAGGAAAAGCACTCCTCCCCATGCAACCATGCATTTTCCATGCATTGGTAAAGCTATCTTGACTATATCTGAAGTAACTAAATGTAAATGTGGGCTAACTAATACTAACTAGTGCTATCACCAACTGACTGAAGTAGGTTGGTGTCGGGACTCCCGGTGGCTCCTAAAATGTAGGGATTGGTCTAGGAGGTGCCCTAACTGATACATGCACATGCAGTAAGTGGCAGTTAAACTCTAGTAGTGTTCCCCATGCTTCAATGATTGGTACATGTGGCCCCATTGGGACAAGTGGATCCAATTGTACTAGTGGACCCATTTAATTACTTTAAGGTTCCTAAGTTAGGAAATAATTAATCTAATAGACATTTGACCAAGGGAGGATTAATAATACTAACATCCCCCCTGAATCCTAACTTGGAAAATTGTGGGCCTTGGTAACAAGGCAATATGTCACCCAAATGTAATCTAGAAGATAATAAAAATGTTGCTTAATACAACTAAGGAAACAGGGGAAAACCTCATGGGATACCCCTCCCTAAAAAATAAGCAAGAAAATAGCAATCTGCAAGCTATCTTTAGAATAAATATGCTTACTCCTTAGAAAAATAACTTGAGCAAAACACTTCTACAAAAAGTTCAATATCTATGTAGTAGCATGGTACATGAATGGACCACTCAATGTACTTCTGAACTAATGACTCTATTTGGTTATGTTGGATGGTGAAGGTAGGGAATGATCAAATATTTGCTTCTGTGGGCTGTGTAGTTGATCATTCGCCGTCATCAAGTAGCACCGGCCTAGAACTTTCTTGCACCATTCTGGAGAGAGAAAATCTTTGAGAGATAGTGCAGCATGCTCATTCTGATACTACGACCTAGCTCTTCTTTTGTCTTCTAGAACTTTGGCACCAATTCCAGCTGCATCAAGAAGCTTTTGATCCCATCTGGGTTTAGGCTTCTGATTATGAATGGGTATTGGATATGGATCTAGAATCTCTTGAGATTCAGTCTCAATAATAGGACCATGCTGTATGTGATCTTCTTCATTTGAATCTGAAACCTGTAGCACATCATCATCATAAAAAATAGGAGTAGAAATAGTTATACCTTCCTGTATTGATGGAGGAGTATCATGCAACTAATCTTCTATGAAGTGGACACTTCTTTCAGTGAAGCAACTTCTAGTAGGAACCTCCATCAGTTTGTAAGATTTTGCATCATTTGCAAATCCCAGCAAAATGCATTCACTACTTTGGGCTTGGAAGGCCTTTCTCTTGTTAAGTGGTATCTTATCCCAAGCTTTGGAACCAAAAAATATCAGATGAGAGAAATTAGGCTTATACCCATGTAGTGCTTTGAATGGTGTGACTCCAACCACTAACATGTGGGGCATCCTATTCTACAAATATGAAGCACAATTTACTGCTTTGGCCCAAACAGAAGGAGGTAGATGCTTGGCATGGAGAAGGCATGTTGCCATCTCTTTCAGTGATCTATTCTTCCTCTCAGCCACACCATTTTGTTGTGGTGTGTATGGAACAGAGTGTTCCATTCGAATCCCCTCTGATTCACATAAATTCTGGAAATATCTTTTGACTTATTCTCGTCCTCCATCGGATCTTATTGACTTGATCTTCTTATCGAAACTGTTCTCAACCAAAGCTTTAAAACTTTTAAAAGTCTCAAAAACTTCTGAATTTGTTTCATGAACTAGATCTCGCAGTACCTAGAACAATCATCAATAAAGGTCAGGAAATACCTGCAACCATTAATGGAGTTTGTGGGCATAGGTCCAACTACATCACTATGTATCAAATCAAGTGTAGAGACATCTCTATGGGCCTTCCCAACACCATAATTCTTTTCTAGATGCTTACCTACCAAGCACCTAGCACATACTGCATCAAAAGTTTGGATGGAGGGAAAACCCTCAACCATGTTATCATAGTGGAGCTACTTCAGATATTTGAAATTGAGATGGACAAATCTCTCATGCCAAATGTTGCTTATGTTGTTAGCATGAGACAATAAAGTTGTAGGAGGAGAAATAGGTAAGAAATGTGAAAACTCATAAGCTTTGGTAGAGTGATTTGCAATACCTTTCGCTACAAGATTTCCAGTGGATTTTTCCATAATCTCAAATGAGTCTGAATTGAATGTGACCCTCTTGGTAGAGCCTATATGATTCATCTGATAAACAAATAACATGTTAGCATCAAGGGAGGGAACATATAAGACATTCTTGAACTCACCATGCTTCACTTTGACTGAGCCCCTTATGCTGGAATCTGGGAATAATCTCCCATGTGAATATTCGGCTCCCTTGATAGTGAAATAATAGAGAAGGATTCTTTGGAGGAAACCATGTGGTTGGAGGCTCCATAATCTATAATGTATATTGAGGATGGAGAGAGGTTGCTTTCAAATCATGACACCTTTCGACATCTTCTCTCGATGCTTCCTCATCATGATTCTTTGCTATTGGAGGAGAAATATTATGCTGCTTGAGAAGAGCAGACATATCATCTAGCTGCTTCCTCATACAATGTTCTTCAAGATGATATCCCTTTTTACAATAAGGACATAACTTCTTTTCAAATTTCTTCTTCTTAGAGCCGGAGCAAGGATGATTTTAGGGGTGAAATTTAGCCCATTGGCCAAATTAAAAGAGTTTCAAATTTTCCTTGGGAAAATTTATTATATTATAAAGGTTTTTAGGGTTAATATTAAATAGCCCATTTTTTATTTTCAAAAAAAAATTAAAAACACAGTTAGCCCAATGATATTTGGTTGGAAATTATTGCAAAAACCATTTTTTCCCTTTGAAATTTGCTTTGGATCCAGCTTTCGCTCGTGATTTCCACCATGGGTTTCGGATCGAGATCCTATTCACTAGCAATTTCCAACATGGGTTTTAGATGGACGTCATGTTCGCCGGTGATTTCTAGCATGGGTTTAAGATGGAGTTCATGTTTTCCCTTAATTTCAGGAAATGGTCATTTTTAGTCCTATTCAGCCTCCATTTGGTTTCAGAGCCCCTATTCATCCTTGAAATCAGGAAATGACAGTTTTAGGACCCTCATTCACCCCAATTTTGCTTCTAAATCTCTCATTCCTCCTGTATTTGACATTTTTCGGAGTCCCATTCACCCCAATTTTGAGTATTTATCATTACTAGACTCTATAGCCCCATTTGGCTTATGAATGATGGGTTTTCTGAGTTTATGCACAATTATTTAAGACCAAATAACATCTATGGTGACCACAACGAATTCAAGAAGAATTTGTACTGGATTTATGCACCAACGAAGTTCGAATTCAATCTCTGTTGCATCTGGATTCGGTGTGTTAGTCTTCACACGACTCTAAGTCTTTGAGTTACAGGTTAGTCTCTCTCAATTCATATTTTGGGTGCCCAATGTGATAGAATTTCACAATTGAATTTAAATTATTTTTGCTTAATGAGATAGGGTTATTCTTTCTATTAAGTTGATTTCTCAGGTTTTTTTTGGTTGTTGGAATAGACCCTATGACCTAGGGAATAACTCTCCTACATATGGTTCTAGTAAAGGGTTATTGTTACTATTAAGTTGATTACTTGGGGTTTTTTTTGGTTGCTGGAATAGGCCCTATGACCTAGGGAATAAATATCCTACATCTGGTTCTAGTAAGTCGTGACCTCTCTAAACAAATTCATGATTTCACCCTAGTACTCTCAATGAGATTATACTCTTGAATAATAATCTATCAGCCTGACTGCCATTTAATTTTGGGTTGCTGAAAAACCTAATTGTCTTTGCTTGAAAAGCCCCATGAAATTTTATCTTGTTGTTTGCAAGTTGGCAAAAGATCCATTTGTACAAAGATAATGGAATGCCAATTTCAGACTCATTTCAAGATAAATGGATAAAGAGGGTTTGAGAGAGAGTTACAAACTATATAGATATAATCAGGAAACACAATTTAAAATGAAATTTCTTGCACTCTTGGTTGAAACTTGTATAGGTCTAAATGGTCTCACTTTAGGCACCTTTAACCTTGACAAAGAAACCCCAAGTAGAGAAAATGTTGAAATCGAATATTTGTGTCCTAGGTGTGTTTGGATGTGCATGCTGTCTCGAGTAGAGGAACAGAGAATCTTAATGGAAATTTTGAGACTGCTTGCAATCTTCCATATTCCATATCACCGACTTGTAAGGTATGCCCATGCAAACTAGGTTTTCACTCTCATCTCTCATGCAACTTGGAATATTCCTGTGCATACTGGGTCTTCCACTAATCATGCAAATTGGGATACAGCCATGCAAACTAGGCCTTCCACTATTCTCTCATGAAAATGGGAATACTCCCGTATAAACTTAGTCTTCACACTATTCACTCATGAAAGTTGGTACACCCTTGTAATATTGCATTACTTTTTAATTGAGGTGTATATACTCATTGGAAGAGGCACAAACCTGCTCCTGCTATCAATATTCTCAGCCTTGTAATACCATGGAACATGGACCATTCTCCATAAGGTAAATCAACCTGTTATATTTCTTTCTCCTTCACTCTTTAGCCATGCACATAGTGGTCTCTACTATGAATATTACAACTACTTATATTTCATATTCTCTCTTGAGTTTATACTATGTATGTAGATTTGGAGAAATCAGAAAACACACTAACTATAAACTGATTTTTTTTATTTCCATAGATTCTACAACATTTTTTCTTATTTCCTAGAGATGCATGTTTTTGGTGCGATGACAGTGCTCAATTCCAATTTTCAGCAAAGACATTGTGCAAAATCCTTCAAGAATGGTATCCAACATAGTCTGCATCTTCTACATGATATGTTAGAAAGTCTACTTACAATTCAGCCACTGACATTTTCCAAAAATGTCTAAAAAAGCCACACAAACACTTGTGACTACTATTGTTAATGTCGCCTGTCTATTGGCCTGTTTAAAGTGCTAAAGGAATTCCACACCTGGAGTGTTAATTGCTCACCTACTTGCCATATGAAAGAGACTTAAACAACCTTATAACATTGTCCTAAATATCTCCAATTATCCTATATGTGATGGTATTACATAAGATAAGAATTGAGCTTCTTCCAATACTCAAAACGTTTTATAACCTCTATGCAAACTACTTTATATTTATCAAATGAATGGCATATATGTCTTGATCCAGGGAAGCTTTAGAAACTTCTATGATATCCCCGGCTTTGGTTTCATCGTCAACTATTTATATTAGTCAAGGTAAAGAATCATAGGAAAAAGTGGCATATTCTTCATAAACTTTGAAACTCATGGATATATATAGTTATCATTAATGATCTTAACTTGCTCGGGAAAATGCCACAAATACCATTCCCTTGATCTCATGTAGAAAGCATTGATGTCTTTGTCTAAGGTGTCATGAAAACTAAACAACCTGTATGTCCATATTGAGATTATACATCACCTTGGATCTATTGTAGGTTGTTCATGTTTATCTAAAACTTGTCTTTATGGTGCTTGCCCCTCTTTCTTGTTTTTCCTTTCATCATACTTATTGTCATTGGAATCCTATACATGTTCCCATATCTCATCCATGAACAAGTCTAAGAAAAATTTATCTATTACCAGGAGACAAAGAGTCCATTTCTTGGCATAGCCATTAAGACCTTAAATGAATCTTACTCTATTTGTCTATGAAGCTTACTCTTGACACCTTATCTGCACCAAATCTAATAAGAGAATTTGTTACAACCCATTTCAATAGGCACCAAAATTTCCAAACAAAGGCACCAAAATTATCTACATGAGTGTAATAAGATACAATTTCCAAGGTGTCCTAGCGATATTGGTTTTAATATTATAGAGTACAAAGTAATGGATCATCAAAAATCTGTTTAGTCTTTTATTTTATAGAGAATTGTGATGTGAGTGGGAGTTAAATTTCTTAGCCTTTTCACCTAAAAAAGTAGCCCCCATTCCTATGAGCCAACACATAACATATGCTCGTATTTAGGACAAACAACTGGATTAATGAATTTTTAGTTGTCAGAAAATTGTGATGTAAGTGGGAGTTAGCTTTCTTGTCCCTTTTACCTAAAAAAAATCCACCATTGAGTCAACACTTGTATGATAATGCATTCCCTGTCATTAGGACAAACACAAGGATTAATGGATGCTATTTGGAAGGTTGGGGGAGGGTGACTTGTAGGGTGCATAATCTCTCGCTCAGACTGGAGTTGATAGACTATGAATGGAATTAGAGCCGACTTAGAGGGTTCCTAGTCCATTAGGACTCAAGTGAATATAATATATGAATGTACTTATCTTTAGCCCATTCAACATAAAAACAAACCTCCATTGGTGTGATCTAACGCTTGTATGGTAAATCCATTCCTATCTTTATGACACATGTGGATTAATGCATACTTTTTGGACGGTGGAGTGGATGGGGACATGGAGGACACCCATAGGTGAATTAATGGATCCACTTTGAAGGAGGGTGGGGTGAAGGGTGACTTGGAGGGTACCCAGTCCACCTAGATTGAAGTACATAGTTATCGATGTGTCCATAGACTTTTATGAATTCATAGGCAACTTGAGTAGACCTCCCAAGTCAAGGTATCCTTTATAAGTCCCTAGTAACTGCTTAGTACTTCCAAACCATGTTAGAATACTGGTACCTGATATTTTATCTTATCCTTTATCAATTGTAAAGTCCCCTCCAATTGTTAAGTACTTCCAATTCATGTTACAATATTGGTACTTATGTTTTATTCTACCCTTTACAAGTTCCCTCTAGCTTCCAAGTACTTCCAAGCCACATTAGAATATTGGTAAAACCTGATGTTTTATTCCAATGGACTTCTTGACATGACCTTATGTAAAGAAATCATTTCCAAGTGTTAATCAATCTCTCGATTCCAAAGGTAGAATATTAAAATACTAGTTTCCATTGAAATATAAAACTCACATAAATTAAAGAATGTGAATATCATTTTAATTCCTTGTCTAGAAAAGGAAAGGCCATCTAAGATTAAAATTATTTTCAATTAGAATAAATCAGGGATTTTTTAATGCATGAGTTTATATTATGTTCTTCAAAATCTAATTTGAAGATTCTATATTAAACCATTTACAAGATAAAAATAGGGTGGTTGTAGCCACTTGGTACTAAGAATCATGTTTCAACACACCAATGTAATTTGAATTATAAGAAGCCATATGCACTTCCTCTAATGGAATTTGAATTATAAGATGTCGTATGCACTTCCTTATACACGGTTGTTGGCACAACTTGGAAACCTAAAGGATATGAAACTCATTTTTTTAAATTGCTTGGAAGTCATTTTGGTCCATTTTTGTTTGGCTCATCCTAAAATAATTTGAAAACATATGGCTACAAAAAAACAAAGTGTAGCTAAAGATCAACCATCTGGTGGAAATCCTAGAGGTTAAGCCTTAGCTCCCAACAAAGTAACAATGATCTCCCATCCCAACAATAACAAATTGGTAAATTGGGTGGACAAGAGAACTAGGAATTTCTCTTTGCATATTTCTGGAGGATTTATTTGAAGAAAACTATTTAGGATTCCCCTCTTCAGGTTCTCTTTTATGATACTTGCTTCTTATCATCCTCATTGTTTCTAGGGATACCCTTCTGGGTTTTCCTTGTTATGCTATACGTTGTATACTTTTAATTTTAGGGTGCTATACTCAAGGGTGGAAATGGAGTTTGTTTGAAAGAATGATATCTTGGAACATGTGGAATGCCCTACTCAGATTGCTGCTTAGAGAAGTGTTCTTGAAAAAAATGGTATGGGCATGATTAAGGTTAAATTAGCAGTAAATAACATATATGGTCAGTTTTCCTTGTAACAATAGTAAAAAAATAGCCCTAATCTCACAAGATATTATTTTTGTTGTTTGGAGGGTTGAGACATGGTTAAAACATACCCAGAACTAACTAGATTGCCCATAAATGCTAGGAAACAACCTATCCTAGAGTGCTGCTACAAGAATTAAGTTGATTGTTGCCTAGATTTTGGGTTTTAATTACGTTTCTTTCCACAAACTCACAATGTGCCCATATTTACCAAAAGATGCATCTTAGTGTTGTTCAAGGGCCAAAATAGAACTAATTGCCCCTAATTGAAAGCTCGAGTATGCCTAAAATTTGAGATGAACATGATATAACTCAGAAAACTGCATAGATTTAATGAATGTTTCCATTACTAATCCATTCTACCAGAAAACATGGCAGTCCTGTAGCATGACATTATACCATCATTTTTAAGATCTATAAGACATTAAAACTCAGAAAAATAAAGTGCATTTTGGGGTTTATTGAGGCTTTCCTGAAGGTGAAATTCCTAAGCAAATTAAAACCAGTAGCATACCCATAAGTCAGAACAACAGTTCAATGAAATTCCTTGGATAATCACACCAAAAAAAAGTGGATTATTGGCAACAATTTTCATCAGCAACAGTTTATGGCATCCCTTGGAGTGAACATAGAAACATTCTATGGTAGCCTTGCTCTTCCATACAGATTGTACCCTAGTCACAAATATTTTATGGACATATTTGTTTGACCGTGGTAAATGGAATTTCCAGTGGCTGTGATTAGCAGCATGCACCTAACACACTAGCAGATTTGAAACCCTGGTCTCCACTTACCTAGGCTCACTCCAAGTCAAGTGAGGTGCATTCCTCTAGGAAATTAGGTGTGCTTTATTGTTGGACAGTGGGATCTATCTATGAGTTCAAGTGGGGCGCTCCACCAGAGTCATTTATCTCCCATTTGGTAACTCTTTTCCTTAGTCAATAAAATAATTAGGGGTGCATTAGTAAGCATCCTTAGAGATGATTTTAGTGTGTGTTGCAGTGAGAGCAAGTGTAAGAAACCTGTGTACTAGATGTTGTAATATTCTTTTCTGAATAATAGTGAGTAGTTGTCATTGCTGTTAGAGTTTGTATTACTATTTGTAATTTCCATATTGCACAAATATATATTTAGCTTCCTTCTATCTTCTATTTTCAATTAACACAGAGTACATTGTTTTCCCTTCCAAACTTAATTTAAAGAAGTTTTAGTATATGCAGATCTAGGCTTTGATAGGTGTAAACTAAGCTCCAAAATTGAGGACCCATAGGTTTCATTTGCAAGTGTATATCTGAACTATGATGTAAAGTTTAACAATGGCATGGAAATATGATATTGTGTTAGGCACTGGTGTGATGTGCAAGGCAGTGATAACACAGATGTTGGCAATGAATGAGTTTGTTGCTGAGAGCAAGCATAAGTTGTTTTGATTGTAATGGTGACAATAGTGCTACTGAGATTATATATGAGTGGCCTTTATATCCATGTGCATTGTGGGCTATAAAATGAGTTGTTAATTTTGCTTAGATTGCAAGGAGAGAAGCCTCAACCTACATGGACATGAATTTAAATTTGAACATCATGATTGCTAGCACTTGATCCTTGCATGGTTACTCCTTGAGAATTAGTCAAAATGACAATATTGTGTGGTGGCTATTATCATGCTCCCCTCTGCATGCCTTATGGGAGGCTAGGCTAGCTGCTAATTCCACCAGTGCAACTGCCACACGATCCAATAATGGCAAATGAGAAGATGAAAAGAAAGCCAATGAATTCAACATAACAGCTATTGGGGCTCAATAAATTCTATAACATAAGAAACCCTAATCGCTAGCAAAGCCCAACAATCTGTATGCTTTTGGCTACTCGTTGGATGCACATATTCTATGTTGGTTGTCCTTGCTTATGTATTGGTTGTTTACCTTTCTTTCTCCTTCTCAGCCCCCATAAGCCTTCATCTTCACAGGTCTATAGAACAGATGAAATCTAGGATTATGTAGACTGGTTTTGCACTTTTAGTCTTTTGCAAGAGGCATTTTTTCTACTTTAAGGTTTTCATCTCTGCTTTGAGCCCAGTAGTGTCTTTGAAGTGCTTATGTACATGGATTGTTGTTGGTGGTAAATATGAGCTTTAATGTCAATTATTTAAGAAGTTGTAGAATATGATTTATTTTGCATTGTGTGACTATATATCTTGCTTCTGTCAGATGTTTAGTCAATTTCTTTTGTGCTCTGCACCTTTGATCTATATCCTTTGTTCCTAACATAGGTGGGTTGGTAGTTTATTATTTAGCACAAATCAATATTTTTGTTTTTGTTTATATATCCCGTTGATTCTACAGTGATATGTTCTTCAATTGTTAATTATTTCCCCTTCTTTTCCCATACACCATCCCTTCCTAGCCAACCTAGCCATCACAACCAGTACAGAAAAATGGAAGAAAGAAAGAAATAGGAAAAAGAAAAAGAAAAAATAAGGATACATGCATTGTATGGCCATTGTATCTCACATAGAACAAGATCTACTGGATTGATTGTTTACATTGTTTGATTCAGGTCAGACAAGAAACATGGCAATGGCATCAATGGAAACCATGCAAGAGCAATTAGACATGATTGGAATGGCTAGAAATACTAGCCTTCCTAAGAAAAGGGGATGAGAAGATGAAATTGGTGCTGGATTAACAGATAAGAAATGGCCAAGATGGGACTGCACAAATTTGTGAACTCAGAAATGGCTAGGGTGGGACTACACAAATTTGACACACTTGGGATTATGGTGAGTATTGACTATTGACACTTTGTTAATAGAATTCATAAGAGCATTAATACTGGCGAGTATTGATCTGTCAATACTCTGTCAAGGAAAATCGTAACAGCATTGAGGTAAGTATTCATCTCAGAGCTGGACTTGCCATACTAGGGAGTGTTGGGAGTCATACACAAGAGTGTGGAAACTATGGTTTGGAGGTCTTATGCACACGAGGAGGGTTTTTGATGGGCATACTTTTTTGGGTCAAAATTTAGAAACGAAGGTCTCCCACCAAAATCTGCCCCTTGGCCTCTAAGTTCTCAAAGAATGAATAAAAAAACTCTTGCTCAATGAATTAGTGAAAATTTTCCAATTATGCAATGAGAGAAAGCCAATAGAGCATTGGCCATTGTCCTAAAGCCATCGATCCTGCATATAGGGTCATCATTCAAAGTGATTTGGAGTGAGTAAGATTTCCAGAATGAAACAATATTTGGCCTTTCAATGGCATAATTGCCTTTAAAGAGTAATAAATGAAGAACAATAGTAAAGCAGGGCATGTAGGATCCTTTTTCCCATCTTGCACAATCTTGAAAAGGAGATCTTAAGGTCGCTTGATCCATAATAAGAGTCATATTTTGGTGCTTGATCCATAATAAGAGTCAAGACCAAATAGGTCCTGAATTGAAAGAAGAGAGTTTAGTCTAAAAGGTGTTTCAGCAGGACCATGTGCTGCAGTCCAATAACTGTGCACATCAGAGTGACAATCAATAGTGTTATGGATGCATGTCACACTTATATTTTAGTTGTATGCATGTAAGCATTGACCCAGGGGCACAACTTTGGGTGTAGTCTCACAATTTAGTTTGACACGGGTTTGCTGAAGTGGATAGAGATCTAAACAAGTGGATGTTGGGAAATAGGGTAGACCCGGGTTTAATCCTTTTATGTCGCACCAACAAAAGACCCACAGTGTTGGCCCTTTCGGCAACAACCTGCGCGCAGGTTGCAGTCTCACCCGAAATAGCTATGGGGTGCCATAGAATCAGGTTTCTGTAACTAGAGAGGGATATTACCGTACCTTAGCCTTTAATAACTTATTAATCAACAATTACACAGCTTTGTCATTCACTTATATACAACTTCGCAGATATATAAACAACCGTGACTTGCTTAACCCACTACAGGGAATTCACAGCGAAGGTTGTTATTAGCAGTGATCTAAGTTTTCAAATGTACACAGTTATTAATGCATAAAAGACAACAGAAAGAGAAACAACACAAGAAACCACGACACCAGATATAACGTGGTTCACCCCCAGTGTAGGGGTTACGTCCACAAACTGTGTTTTATTCAACTTGCTACAAAACCACAGTTTGATCTGCGCACTCAGCTGTAGATCCCTTCAGTCCTTAACAGCCGCACACACAGCAGCAGGCCTCTGTGCACACAGCTACAGATCTTTCCTTAATCTTCTTACAAAACCCTCTGCGCACACAGCTGGGACTTAACCTTTCCTTACAAAATCAGCCTTAGCCTCGCCTTAATCTTTCTTACATCATAAAACCTAACTTTTTCTTATTTACAAAAATGCCTATTTATACATCGCACTATTTACAAAACCATGGCTTCGAACCATGGGCACCCAAAACCCTAAACCCTGGATTTAAACCATGGGTTTATTACAAAAAGGGGTTCTGACTTACCCCAACACCCCTAAGACTATTTTGACCCATAACTCCGATTACAAACAACCGCGAAGTTACCAAAACTAATAATTCTTAGGGTAAGCGTCCCAACAGGACCCTAAGACTCACTAGTGGCCCGTCCCGGGACACTCTGCGAGGGCTCTGGTGGGAGAATCTTCTGCACAAGAGTCTGGAAGCGACTGGTGAGGTTGTGTAGTATATCATCAGCGGCTTTCTCCTTTTCCACCAATTCCTGTAACACTGAAGATGATTCTGTGTCAGCCCGTTCCTGCGCAAAAGTGTCATAGGTCTTCAAAAGTTTGAGCTGGCTCTCTGCAGTATTGCTCAATTCTAATGCTTCATCAACCAGGGGCTGTAACGCATTCTCCAGCAGCGTTACCTTCATCCTGCAGGACTCAATTTCCTATTGAAGTTCCTTGCTGCACTTTACTTTAGCCATCTTTTGCATAGGTGGAAGCGTCTTGATTTCTACTCTGACTGCATCTAATTCATCCTGGCGCAACTTGATGGTTTCCTGGATCTTACCTACATATGGATGGTCCTGTATGTTCACCCATGCTTTTATGCTGTCTTCCATCAGTTTTGCGACGCTGGACACATTATCTGATATCTTTGCTGCTGAAGCCTTGATGTCCCTATGGCGCTGTTCTCGGACCTCTGGTGGAGTCTCGGGAGGGATGCGCAGTTGAAGTTCTGTGAGCTGGTGCTGGTGTTCTGTCTTCATCCTTTCAATCTCGCTGCGAGACTGCTGGGCATAGTCTCTCAGCTTAGTGATTCTCTGCTCTGGTTCCTCTTCTCCCTATATGTCGGAGTCAGAAAGACTTCGACATGCCTCGTCTAGTGCTCGCATCAGTGTAGTTATTTTATGTTCAGCCTCTTTCTTCTGTTGTGATACTTCTTCTAGGCATGTTGCGAAGATTTTGTTTTGTTTGATGGTGTCTTCCAATTGGAGTTGGGACAATTGGTCTCGTGCATGGATCTCCTTAGTAATAGCGAGCTGGTAGAGGTGCAATTCTGACATGGACATCTTTGTATAATCGAGCCCTACGGTCATACTCATCTGGGGCCAGGAATCTGTATCAGGAAGTATTAGAGCTGCGCTTGATACCTATCCTTGGTGATCTCTGGGTGGCCATTGCCTAATATCCTGCTGCATGGGTGCTGTAGTGCTACTTGTCGCAGTACTATTTGCTGATTTTGCTACTAACTCTTTTAGCTCCGAAACCCTGATTGCTATACCTGAGAGCCCAGCAAGATGCAGTTCCACAAACTCTGACCATTTTTTAGTAAGCGCTCACTTAGACTGTTCTATATCTTGCTCTAGCTCATCCAGCATTATAGTGGCTTCTTCGTCAATATATTTGTCCTTCGAAGCTTTTGACTTTTTGCAGGACTGTGGCTTGGTTACCTCTGCTACTTCTGGTGACTTGCGCTTCGTTGATGGGTCAGGATCTGATATGGTCTTGATCGACTCCTCATCCTATTCATCCTGTCCGCCATCTCCGCCCTGGCCGTCGTCATCCATCTGTGAATCACTTAGGTCTTCGCTACCTTCCAATGGGCTTTGCTGCTGTGCCTGACTGGTACCTGCGCCAATATTGGTAGCTGGGGGAACTGGAATAGAGGGTTTTTTTCCTATATCTTTCAGCCAGTCAGCCAGCCAGTGCTGAACTATACCCCTGATATCTGGTTCGGTGACTAGATATGGTAATTTAAACCATTGATGTTGTGGATCTGCACGGGCTTGAATGAAAACATGATGCATATCGGCACTGAAGTTCGCGGTGCCCTCGTATTTAGAGAACACCTCATTGGTAAGCCATGGTTTTTGCACAATCTCATAGTGGATACTCATGGCATAAAAGACAAACACAGTGTTCATCATCTGCTGAGATACCTTATCTGAGGATATCCATAGGGAGGCGTACCTCGCTGCCCCTGGCATGCCTGGGTTTAAATCTACAAACTGGGCTTCAGTGGGTTCTTTCCACCCAACTAATGCAATAAGTATTAAAAGCTAGGAATAATGAAAAGTTCTACCTTTTTCCTGTGCGTCGCGGGCATCCTCTAGGAACTCCTTCGCAAGATATTTGGCCCAATTATAAGTATACCCCTCAGCGCAATTCATAGCAATCCGGATAACCGGAGCAGGTAATTCAGTTGGCCTGCATTTCCATATGAGTTTGCAAGATAAGAGTTCAGCTGCAAAGAAAATGGGCTGTTCCTGAATCGCAGAAGTGTGATACCCCCATTTCCCCTTTGTCAGGCCAAACCGCTCTTTCATAGTTTGCGCGAGCTTTGTATCGTCATGTTTGGATGGAAATTCAGTTCCTGGATCAGGTCCTGCCATTGGTAAACCTGTGATCTTATGGATGAGTGCAGCGTTAATAGGAATTTGCTGGTCCCCTATCCATAAATAGTCATCATGCACTAACGCTAGCAACTGTTTGGCCACTACGGTCACATGTATGCTACGACTGAAATGGGGAATATCAAGCATCTTGAGTAGGCTAGCTTTGTCCAGGCCCGTAGCCCATGGTTGTACTTCCAGTAGTGTGACATTATCATCTGGGTACTTGACGCGGTGCAAGTATTCTGCTGGTTCAAACTGTGGAAACTTGCCATGGTCATTGGTGTCGTGATCGCTGTACTTAAGCCGATCGATATTCCCTATCATGCTTTCGATCAGCTGAACTACTTGTGGTAGCGAGGGTGTGGTTAATGTGAATTTCTTTGTCTGACGGGGTAACGCGGTACCTGGGCGAACAGGTTGTAGATACGGTGGCCGCGGTGGTGCAATGTTCTCCCTACCCTCGGCTGGGACCTATGCTGAACTGGTGGGATCCATAGGATGATTTTCTAGTGTTTTCCCTGTTTGCCTCTGCCGGTCTTGGTTTCGCTTGGAGCGAACTTCAGTTCTGGACTTTTTCCTAGCAGACCGGGTCTACATTGGCCGTGGTGGTGCTGGGTGAGCTTCTTCACAGGGAGCAAAGGCAGGCGACTGATTAGAGCAGCTTATCAGACCCTCTTGCTCGAATTCTCTTACCAAATCATCAATCTCTCGTTCGGTTGTCATGGGTTCAGTCGTAAATCTTGAAGAAATGCAGAATACAATTTTCCCTAACTCAGGCATCTTCTTATACACGCCATCAATCAAATTGGGCAGGACGGTGCATTGAAGGCACCAAACCTACCTAAAATCTTGTCCAAGTGGAGCTCGATTTCCGATACTGGGCTTAGTACAGGAATTTAAGGCAATTAAAACACTACCACCGCCAAATTGGCTGCTTCCCAATGGTTGGATTTTAAGCCTCGCTGTGTTTGTGGTCTTCGGTAGAATCATGGTGTGATCTTCGTGACAACAAGAACCCTCAGCACATTATTGCCCTTCGACCCGTCCTGGGAATGCCGGCGACAGGACTAGTAGGTTTGATGGGCTGGCTTCTTGGTTCTGCCCCTTTGTTTGGTATTCAATTCTGTGTCGGAGCTCGTCCTCCATATACCAGTTTTGTGCTAGAGGTGCCAAGGTGTGCACGAACTTATGCACCCACTCCTCGCGAGGTATGTCGTCCCATGCTGCATAACTTTGCCTCAAATGTTCCTGAGGGCTATTCTGCCCAATGAACTTACTTCGCGCCTCTTGGACTTGGTTTATGAAGCTGAGGCGCAAAAATTTCTGGCTGGCTCCCCAACTGGGAGTAGACATTTTGTGATCGGTCCACCCTGCTACTGTAGCTCCTAATGCTGTCTCTAGAGTCTGCATTCTTTGTGACTGAGGTGCTTGTACAATAAATTCGCCAGGGTCGGTCAACTCAACATAGGTAGGAAACTCTCTGGGCTGCGCACTAAGGCATCTAAGAGACTTAGTGAGTTGCGCGTGCCTATGGCCATGTAGCTCGTACAGTCGATTCTGCCAATTCTCTAGACCATCATCTGAATCATACATGCAGGAGATATCATATTGCCAATCTAGTACGCCATCGGCATCAGGCTCGACATAATTTGCTTCCTGGGCTGTAATGTTGTAGATGTGGTCTAGAGTATCCTGCTCCCCTTCGTCTCTGATCGGTTCTGTATATCTTTCTCCTTGAGATGGGTCGAGAGGTATGATAACTTGCAGACCATTTCCTTCGAAGGTCATCTGTCTCCTCTTTAGGTTGATGATTGCAGCATTTGCCATGGCCCACTCGATTCCCAACAAGGCTGGATAAGGGTTGCTGTCATCAATGATCTCAATAACTTCAAAATCCGCTAGAGTGCTTACCCCATCAAGATCTATGGGAACACTAAGAAGTCTCCCTAGGGGCACAATCCTTTGCTGGTTAGCTAATCTCAATTGTATAGGTGACCAATCCAGGGAAGGTTTTCCCATTTGTCCCCAGGTTTTCTTGGGTGGGACATTAACTTCTGATCCAAGATCCAAAATGACATCAGTCATATCATATTCCCCTATCCGAACATTCAATCTCATTTCCCTCCCCGTTCTTCGGACACGACTAACAGTTTTCTCTTGATCAACTCCTCTCTGAGGGTCTGTGACAGCAAGAACTTTTTGCAGCTCTTTTAAAGCATTCTGATTCCTTAAGAGTTTCATACAACTCTGTAAAAGGGAGGAGAGTGTACTTACTTTATCCGTCGAAGCATCTTGTGGCTGCGAGGCTTGCTGAGGTTGCCGCGCAGGTACTTCGGGTGTGCGAGGGTCAACAATATCGCACTGGGCCACCTTGACTGGTGCTTGGTCTTGTGCAGAATTAAGTGCTAGGAGTTTCTCGGAGGCCTTACGCGTGCACACCTTGACAGGTTATTTCTGCGAATGTTGAATGTGCGTCGTGGCTCCACTCTAGGTGACCACATTGATGGCTGCGGTAGGTCTCTGCTCAACAGAAATCAACTGAATATTCTTGGTAGGGCCACTATTGTTTTCTTGAATCTTTGCTATGAGCTGGGGGCACTGTTCAATCACATGGTCTACTGCGCGGCAATACCGACAGGTTGTGGTGGGGTTCCGACAGTCGCAAGCCAAATGGCCAGCTTGGTTACAATTGTAACACACCACCTAGCCTCTTCCTCTCCCGGGCATACCACCACGGCCGCGACC
Source organism: Pseudotsuga menziesii (assembly GCA_001517045.1). Classification (NCBI taxonomy): domain Eukaryota; kingdom Viridiplantae; phylum Streptophyta; class Pinopsida; order Pinales; family Pinaceae; genus Pseudotsuga; species Pseudotsuga menziesii. The sequence goes on from LPNX010106483.1 coordinate 111,539, forward strand.
TCCAAAGGCACCTCTTCCAGAGGCATCGCCACGGTAACCATAGCCGTCATTATTCTGGGCTTCATTTTGCACTCGGTAGGCGTCAAAGATGCGCTCTCGCATGAGGTCATAGCTACGACACTCCTCTTCATTATGCCCTACTGACTTACAGAACATGCAGTATGGGTTCTTGGGAACTTGAACATATCGCTGAAGAAGATGGCAGTTTTCAGGTTGATGTTGGCCAGTGGTTCGACAAATCTCACAATATAGAACACCGATATTGAATTGGTTGGGCGCACCTGTATTTAAGTAGGTTCTGACCCCAGGGCACTGGGCCCTATCGTGAGCTTCTGTCTGACATTGCATACACCAAACCTCCTCTCGACTGGTTTTATCCTTCTTCATATCACGAATCTCCAGGGCCATTGCTGCTAGCTGCGCTTGGATTTGAGCAATACCGGAAGCATCTCTGATGGGGGCGGTTTCTAGCTTCATTGCAATTTCCAGAGCTTCTTGCTGATCAGCAACCTTCTGTTGCATGAGTGGAGTTCATATATGTGGTAATAATGCTGCGATAAACCATTCCTTGTGCTGTGCAGGACTAATGGTAAAGCTGACTTGGTCTAGTAGAAATTTGAATCTCTGGTCAAAGTCCCACATAGATTCGTCGCGCCACTGTTGAATCTCTTTGAGTTCGGTGATGCTCTGCGATTCCAATTTAGGATTTTTAAATTCTTTGGTTATGGCTGCCTTAATCTCATATAACGTAGGGCTTTGAGTACTAGAGAAATTCATGAACCAGGTCAAAGCCCGGTCCCAAAAAGAAGTAATGAGCTGTGCGGTTCTCACATCCAAGTCTGTAATATTCTTCGTGTTCCATACTGCTTCACATAAGAACCAAAACTGTTGGGGGTCTTCTGATCCTGTGCCTTTGAAGATGGGCAACTTGATATCATCATCTAGGTGGGCCATGGTGGTTCGGGGAGGGTTGGGAGGGGGACAGGATGTCGACCGGGGGGGGTTTATAGAGGCAGATTGACCTGTGGCCGGAATACTCGGACTTGGTGGACTGTCGAATTGCGACGGAATTTCAGGGGTAACAGAGCTTCGCTGCGGGGTGACTGGAGGGTTTCCAAAGGAAGGGTTGTCTTCCGGGTCTGAGTCTTCAGAATGGATAGGGGACGGGGCGGTATCCTGGCCTAAGGAGTAGGACTCGAAATCTCGTTTATACCCTTTTCCACTTCGCGGCAAACTACTGTGTGTAGCAGGAGTGTTGTCACTTGCAAACATATGTTAGTAACACAAAAGCTAACAATCTGATTCAGATAGCAATATTCCCTTTTCGACCAATAGCATTTTAATTCTCAAGCTAAATAAATTCAAAAGCTTACCCCATGGTCCTTGGAAAAATCGGCGCTTGGCGTCACTAAAGGAAGTGCCCGTGTCGATGGCGAACTCCGTCACAAAGGCCTCCAGGGTTCGTGTGGTCCAGAAGTCAACCGCTTGGGAGATCTCATTGTTCACACTTTGTACTATATTAACTCTTGCGGGGGTCCAAACAGAAAACCGCCCCTCACGAAAGTTGGTTCACTTCTCAGCTAACCTGGACAACCACTGGTGCAACTCTATGTGGATACTGCCAAAGAAAATTTCATAAGCATCACAAAAAACATACCTCTGTAAAAAGTCACGTGCGCTACGACGCGGATTTGTGTTCTCTTTCTCAGCAAATTTCAGATAATTTTCATCAAGCCAATCCCCAATTTCCTTCGCAGAGGGCCTCCAGAACATAGCCCTCGAGGTATGACGTAAACCCCTCTTGAGCAGATACTGAGTTCAACCGGCAACGGAACCAATTTGTTGGGCAATAGGGCAGACCCGGGTTTAATCCTTTTATGTCGCACCAACAAAAGACCCACAGTGTTGGCCCTTTCGGCAACAACCTGTGCGCAAGTTGCAGTCTCACCCGAAACAGCTATGGGGTGCCGCAGAATCAAGTTTCTGCAAGCAGAGAGGGATATTACTGTACCTTAGCCTTTAATAACTTATTAATCAACAATTACACAGCTTTGTCATTCACTTATATACAACTTCGCAGATAGATAAACAACCGTGACTTGCTTAACCCACTACAGGGAATTCATAGCGAAGCTTGTTATTAGCAGTGATCTAAGTTATCAAATGTACACAGTTATTAATGCATAAAAGACAACAGAAAGAGAAACAACACAAGAAACCATGACACCAGATATAACGTGGTTCACCCCCAGTGTAGGAGTTACGTCCACAAACTGTGTTTTATTCAACTTGCTACAAAACCACAGTTTGATCTGCGAACTCAGCTGCAGATTGCTTCAGTCCTTAACAGCTGCGCACACAGCAGCAGGCCTCTGCGCACATAGCTGTAGAGGTCATCCACGCACACAGCTGGGACTTAACCTTTCCTTACAAAATCATCCTTAGCCTCGCCTTAATCTTTCTTACATCATAAAACCTAACTTTTTCTTATTTACAAAAATGCCTATTTATACATCGCGCTATTTACAAAACCATGGCTTCGAACCATGGGCACCCAAAACCCTAAACCCTGGATTTAAACCATGGGTTTATTACAAAAAGGGGTTCTAACTTACCCCGACACCCCTAAGACTATTTTGACCCATAACTCCGCTTAAAAACAACCGCGGAGTTACCAAAACTAATAATTCTTAGGGTACGCGTCCCAACAGTGGCTATGAGCGGAAGCTCACAGTGATAAAAAATTGTCACATCTTTCCTCTATCTTTTCATCTTCTTGACTATTGTACACTAATGTATTGTTGAGATATGAACAAATAATATCTACCATGCTGCATATTCATCATGTTGTATTTATATTCCTTTCTCATTTTGTAATGGGGTTGAGTGACAGTAGTAGTACAGGTGTAGTACAGTTGATTCAATTCCATTGGATCTCTAGAGTTTATAGAAATTGATGGATTGTAGTTGCTGATAAAAGCTTCAATTTTGTTCATATCTTTGTTGTACATAATGTTTTGTTTAATGAAAATTTGGAGTTGATATTTTCTTCAATTTTTTTTTGCCTATTGTGTGGATTCATTTTCCAAGATTGTTTGATTACTTCAATATGTGCTTCCCATTTTATATTGGCTGTGTATGCATTATTATATATTGCACTTGTTGCACTTATTTCCACTAGGCATACTTTGGGATCATATTGGTATTATACTTTTAGAGCATTTGTTTCACATGTAGTTGTTGATTTGCTACACAATTTATGGGCAATATTTGCTCTCAGACAAAGAAGGAAATGGAGGATGAATTGCAGAGTTGTGTTGGAATGGTTGAAGCCAAAGTTGTTACTCTAAACTCAAAATTTGGTCCTATGGATGGTCAATTAATGAATATAGCCCATATGTGGCAGAATTTAACAACTTCTACAAAAACATGATAGGCTACTGCTCAATAGCAATTGTTTGATAGCAATCTAGGCAAGAAATGAATTACTTCTCAAGGAGGCTCGATGCTAAATCTAGGTTCCTCTTTCAAAGTGAAACCCAACGTGAAAATTTCACCTACAACCAATCAGGTGGAGGCTTTGGACTTGATAATTTCCCAAGGAAGTTAGATCCCCCTTTTTCAAAGTGCAACAATTTACAGATGACAACAAAGTTGTATTTGAAAAACTATGCATGCCTAGGCAAGCTTTGTTGTGGTGGGAGGATTTATGTGAGTGCAAGATAAATATTGGTTCCATGTAGGCTGTGACTTGGGACATATTTAAAGCCTCAATGAATAAAAAATTCTACCCCCTTAATTATTGGAAGCTCTTAACAACAAGAGCGGCAATACCTGATTTAAAAATCCAATCAATTAGTAGATGCCTATATGTTATATAGCATTTAACTCATATTGATGCATGAAGAAGCCGAATTCGTAGTCAAGTTAAATTAGCAGAAGCTAATAAAAGTTGGAAGAAGATTAATAGTGTTGTTGCTACTAATGCAAAGCATGGTGCACAAATGAAGCCATTTAGTGGGACTGCACAAATGAAGCCATTTATTGGGACTGCGAGTTCTATGCACTATCTTTTAACTTGTGTGAGCAATGAGGCTATGTGGGCATGGCAGTGTGAGGGAGACCATGTGAGGAAGAGTTGAGATCTTTGGCCTATGACTCTCGGATGCTATGAAACATAATTCTTGCTGCTGGATGCTGTGGACTGTTGGAATCGTAGAAACCTTGCTACTGGATATTTTTGTTGTGGCCATAGTTAAAAGTTAAAACTTAATACCTCAAGTATTTGCCATAGTCCCTTGTTGGATATTGTGGGTACAGTGAATAGTAAATACTTAATTATTTTTTGTTGCTGGACAATAAATACCTAAAACATTTACTATTATGTGGTTGTTGGTTATGACGTTGCAGCTGGGAGAAAATACTCAGAACAAGGTCTAGCAATGCTGGAAGAAAATGCTTAGAACAAGGTACTTCTAGACTTGTTCTCTTTCTATTGTGTGCTGGATATTAGCAGTTGGGTGTGCTTTTGCCAATTGGATAAGCTTAAATTGTTGTTATGTAATAGTTTTAATGGTTAACGTTTCAATTCTCATATTTTAAATCTTTTTAGTATTTGAGATGGCCTCCTATGTTGGAGACTTCAATGTTCCATAGATTTTGTGGGGTGATTCCACATGTCCCCTTGGATGTGTTCCCTTGCTCCCAAATTTGCACATCCCAGAAACTTGGTGGAACATTGGTGTTTTTTTTCCTTGGAAATAAATCCTTGGGAAACATTTGGGAACTTGCCCCCATTTTGATGATGGTACCCAATCTAAAACTGGTGGTGTAGACTTTGTGTGCTTAACTAACCTTGTGGTAATCTAACAACTAACTGGCACACAATATGTACATTAAGCATTTAATGAAAGTAACACATTAGGCATATGATGAAGGTAACAAAAAGAATTATGATAAGATAAGATTATTTTATTAATGTCCAACAAATGATCCCAAAAGTAGGTCAAGAGGACTGTGCAGTACCATGATAACAATACAAAGTGGGATCCCAAAATTAGCTCCTATAAAAATCTAAAAGCAGAACTCAAACCTAACCCCAACTCCATATATGAATTCGAGGTTATGTTTTAGGTAAAAATAGATTCTACGTTATACTTTTTTGTTGTAATATTGATGATTTGAGCTACATTACCTTCATGCAGCTTATTTTAAGATTGATGATTTGATATTTATCTCTTACATTGTCTCTTTCTTGTATCTGATATGAAATGACGCTCGAATTTGAGAGAGCTAGGCCAAGGAGCTATCTCTTCACATAGATAGTTTCCTAACATTAAATGATAAATAACTAATTTGACAACACTTTCGCTAAGAAAGAATGGGCTCATTCAAGTACATGAAACCATGTTGGTGTTTAGCACAAATATCTTGACAAATTTTTATGGTTTGTTTATTGTTTTTTATTGAAGCATTTTGTCGATTTTTGAAGTTTGTGTGTATTTTGGTTAAATATTGTGTTAATTCCTTTGAATGACTCTGGTTCTCATTCGATGCTTGATTTAACCCTTTGTTGTGCCTTGAATCAAGGTTGGTTTTAGGATTTGAGAAAATATTATTTTATTAACTTTTAGTTGCATGAATTAATTTTCTTCAGTTTTTCAATTCTTTTACACTGACTGCATATTTTCTTTGTAAATACTTATCGTTATTCAAAAAAATAAATGAGCTCTACATATCTAAGCGAAGAGAAAATGGTCTATGCACTAGGTTCCTATGAATTGATCATAGGATACCTATTGGCACAAGACCAACATTCATCTAATGTAATAATCAATTGGCATAATTACAATGCATAATTGTATTAACCTCCATGACCATAATTGGCTAGTGGAGGCCAAGATCAAGAATAATGTATGATTTTATGAGTTTATTAGTTTGTCAAGATTCAGGTCCCCACATGTCCGTTGGACCATTAAGGGACGAGATAACAAGTGGAGTCCCCACTTGCCCTGGATCTAGTCAGTGCAGCTGTGTTTCACTGACACCTTCCTTTTGTGACTTGTGAGTCTACATGTTTTGTTGTTGATGATGTGATTCATGTTATTTGACTAATGTTTTTATTCTTTTATTTTGACAATATTCTATAAATCAGTGAAAGATTCACCAGTTTTTACAATTTTTAATAATGAAGTTAAATATTCACTAAGTTTTTACAAAATTATATAATAAAATGAAAGATTCACCAAGATTTTACAACATTATATAATAAAATGAAAGATTGGCCAAATTTTTTATATATACATATTATATTATTGATAAAATAGCCTTCAAATTTTCCTATATATAGGAGATTCGTCCAATTTTTATACATATAAATCTAGGGGGGTGTTCTTAAAATCATCCCTAAGCTAGAAGCCCCTTCACAAGCTTGTTGATTTGGTTTAGGCTTTGAATAAGTTGCCTTTGGCTCCCTATTCTTTGATTTCCCCTTTGCTTGCGCTCTAGAAGAGTCGGTAACCAAGAGATCTTGATATTTGGAAGACTGGATGACTCCCATTCAAATCAATTTGTCTTGTTCTTTGATTAAGGACTCGAAAATGAATCTAAAGAAGGAAGTTTCCTTTCAGGAAATCTTTCCCGCTTGGATGGAAACATAGAGACATATACAACATATTTTGGGCCTAGTTTGTTGAGTATGGAAAGGACATTCTGCTCATTCTTTCGCTCTATCCCGCAATGTCTACATTGGAGCACTAGAGACTTGAATTTGGAGAAGAATTGCTCAATAGTATTGAAACTGTTGGGATGTAAAGATACCAACTCATTATCTAGAATGTTTCCCTGAATCTCATCTTGTTTGTTAAACCAACTATCAAGCTTCTCCCAGGCTTCTTTGGGAGTCCTTAATCCTTCTAGATGAAAGAGGATATCTCCAGAAATATAAGTACATAAGTACCTGATTGCTTCATCATAACAGTTTAGGAACTTGTTCCACTCTACCAGCTGATGAGGCTTAGCTTTTTTCACATACCCCAATTTTGTAAAATTATGTAAATTGTTTTATTTTATTTTTGAGACATTATGTTAAACTTAATCCTAAGTAGGGATTGATGACTCAGCAGAGTCAACAGTTATGGAGTGTAATTGAGAATATTTTATTAATAATAAATAAATTATGGAGACAACAGCATGGGAGAGCTGTTAAAAGAGGTTACTGGTCTAACTGGTGGTTGGAACTAGGTGGAAAGGCAAAAGACAAGTGGCAGCATCCTCAAGCACTTCCTAAGTTGCAGGTGGCAACTTCCCTATATTTGGGGTCATGATTCCCCAAGAAAGTGGAATGTGAGCAGGTGGCTCATTAAATGACAGTTAACCCAACTAAGACCTAGGCAATCTTTAAAAGTACTCAATGAAGAGAGCTCAGGCTGCTCAGTTTTTATTCCAGAAAGAATTCATTCAGCTGAATGTTATTCAGGAATTTCATTTGAGGAAGAAGGGAAAGACTGTAAGGAAGTGCTTTGAGTGAATGTTTGCAGTAACTTGATTCTGATTACAGCTATTTGAGCTAAGGGAACTGACTAATAGTTCTGAGTTGATACTAAGTTGAAGACTGTATCTATTTTGCTGCACCTAGTTCCAAGCCAGGGAGACCAGAGCAAGCTCGGGGGTCCTGAGAAGTCGCTGTCTGAGCGCTCTCCAGGAGTTGGTAGGGAGGAACAGCCTCCCATTGCTGTTGTTGTCCACAGCATTAAAACAGGTTCTTCATTCATTTCTTTATGTCTTTCTGAGTATAAATGGATAGATGTTATAAATATTTTACATGTCTGAATAATTGTTTAACATCTGTAAAATTAGTATCTTGGAATGTTAGTAGCAAAACCTGTTAGTATCACTGTGTTTTTCCACATCTGATATCATTAGATAGTACTCTAGCACAGTATCTCAGTGTTTAGAAGAAGTATTCTTCTGAACTGAGTTCCCTAATTTACTTACAGCTATCACAAATGTCTTTCTGTTTAATTTATTAGCTATCTTTCTACAGCTTTTAATTAATCTAGAACTGTAATTCTGTTTCTCTGGAAATATTAACTGTGCATGGAAAAGATAGAATAAGTATGCTTGCAGTATAAGTTATAATTGCTTCTTCTGTTTAAACAAATACATTACTGATAGAAGATTATAAGTATTTATCAGTTAAAATAATACAATTACAGCATTTTGTAGTAATCTGTATTATAGCAGAGAATGCATTTACCAGAATTTCTGTACACTCATTTCTGTTTTCAGCTCGGTTTAAGCATATTCTCATGACCGTTATCTTTACTTCTAAACTTGATAAATAGATGTTATTTTATATTCAAGTGTTTATGTTATCATTATATAAAGTTTTCTTAATTATTATATAAATACTATAAAGAAATATTCAAATTTCAGAACCAAATACTAAGTATATAACATTAAAACATTACTCATAGTAACATCAAAGAGTAATATTATATTTTAGAATTTACAATGTAACATGGTATTATATAAATATTATAATAACATACAAATAGAAATTTAAGTTATTAATAGATAGAATATAAGCAATATAATGTTTATGTATTAGTCTTTAATATGTTTTATAAGTAAATAAATATTATTAAAAGACTTGGTATTGATCAAAAGATCATAATAGATTTGTATTATAATAATGATTCTTATAATATAAAACAATAATTTTACAAACTGCAGAATAAGATTTAAAAACCCTAAACTTATAGTTCTTGCGACTAAGTAAACAGTAAATCAAAATTTATACAATTAATCTCTACAGTCGCATCTTTTAAACAGTATTAAAAGTCTGCAAGTTACCTAAAAATTATGGGTTCTAAACAAGTAATAATGCTTAAAATAAATCAAAAGTATATAACTGAACTAAAAGCAAAGATACAAGCACCGAACGCTCAATCATGGAGCCTAAGCATTCTAAAATTAAGCAATAGCATAATGAAACAATTATAACTAAAAACATTTACAGCTGGGCTATTAAAACGAAATGCAGTAAGCTTTCCTTTGTGTTTATCTTTTTCATTACAGCAGTAAGTAATTGCAAGAAGGGAAACCATTTTATCAAAGTATAAATAGAACGGAGAGTAAAACCCTACTCATTACAAAGTAATCACATAAGAATTGAATACTTGTTCATTTTAATAACCCATAACTGTAAATGCAAAGCCTATGGCCTATAAAAACAAAAAGAAACGTAATACAGTAAAAGTAAGGCTCACGGCCTGTGAAAACCTTTTTACACAGTAGTAACGCAACGGCCTAAGCCTGTAAATATTGTTTACAAAAACCCTACAGTATTTAAAATCCATTTTACATCCACGGCCGTAGCCGGAAAACTCTTTATAGAGTTAGGGTTATACCCTCAACAATAACATTAAAACTAACAGCTCAAAAACCAGCAACCATCGCCATTCTTAAGCAGAGGCAAGTATGTAAATACAGCCTCGGCCAAGAGCTGTATATCTATTTTATCGCAGGGATTTACCCTGGTAAAACGATTTGAATAATCTACAGCTAAGAACGATAGCAGAGAACCAAGGTAATCACGGAAGTGCACCCAGTCATCACAACTAGTAAGGAGATGTGCATGTTGGAACCAGGCTTACCCGTGAAGCGTGAAACCAAAGCTTTGAGCGATCTTTCCTGCAACGAGGAGGGTAAATCTGCCATCGAAAGACAGTCGAATAGTTAGAAACCCTAAACAAAATCTCAACTAATTTATTCTTTTGCTTTAAAAAAAAAATATGTATACGAACTGTTACCTGCAGTGTTGAAGTCAAATAGCCACCGAAAAGCAAACAAGTGACCGAGGGCCGGGGTAAACAAACCCTTTCTTTTCCTGCAAGAATGGGCTGACAGGAAACCAAGAACCTTCTCCCAAAAGGAGATACAACTGGTAAGAAATCGAAGGCCTTATTGTATGCCGTGACAGAAAAATCAATGGAGTTCATCGAAAGTAACCCTAAGACCACCAGCGACTAAAGTGCTGCCAACAAGCGAGCCATTAACTTCTGCATAGAGCCGTAAGGAGCACCATGAATGAGAGTTACAATCAAACAGTATCAAGGCAAGAATCGACCATAACGAACCACCAGGGTTTGCAGAGCTCAAGCCCGAAGGCGAGGGTGAGACTGAAGTTAGTAAAAGGGCAAGTCAATCTTATAATCATCCAATGCTTGGCGAGGAGACAGCCACGACAGCGTTCAAATATTTTCCAATGAGTGGGTTGATTTGTTATGTTTCAAATCATTTGGATGGCCAACAAAATCATGGTGTGGAGATTTCATTATGGTTGTAACCTCGACCTTTACCTACATTATAATAAACACGTTGTAATGTTAGCTTTTAAACATAAAAACATTGCAATGCAAACAACAAACTATATTATGCCTATGATAACCCTAGTTTGATGTTATAATATTCCTACGATATTATAATATGCGT
>LPNX010106483.1:122403-141033 GCA_001517045.1 Pseudotsuga menziesii
TTGTGTGTATTAGGCTTGTATCAAAGTCTAAATCAAAGGCGACATTAAAAATTCATAAGAACTTCTTATTAGCCATTAAGTTCTCTAATAGACAGCACATTTGTAACTATTACCCTATGCTAGTATTACAAGAATTTTATAGGTGATAGCTAGACAAGAAATTTATGCAAACTGCCATCTTTATTTCTTGATGTTTGTTCAATCTGGAAGTTCATAGTATTATGGTCTTGATGCTACTTGATTATTTCGGAGGCGTACATGGATTTTTAATTTATTCTTGATCATGAAAATAAAGATAATTTCCATCACTCCAAGCTCTTGAATTCTTTACTAAATAAAGGCTTATAACTAACAGAAAATCCTGTAGATGTTGAGGTAAAGCATCTATGAACTTTACTTATTACAATCCTTTCTACAGTCAAACACTTTATACACTGGGCATAACATGATAAACAGTAGATAGGTAAATGAAGTAGAATCGAACATGATAATCCAGATCTAAGCTATGAACTAGAAAAATGATAGTATGAGTACACTACAATAAACTCATTAGATTCAGATTTCCATAAAGATATTTTAATGTTACTAATGTAAATGAAAATGGCGATCTATTGTTCTCTAGTATCTCTAAAACTATATCTCCTTGAATTTCTTCTTTATCGAAAGTAGAACAAGGAAAGCTTTACCTGTAGGAAGCTGAATAGTCTAGATAACAAGCATTATATCTATATTTCTTTACTGAATGAATTTGGTAAAAGCATATGATTCTATTACTTTAAAAGATCTGATAAGCAGCAATCCCAAAACTTTACCTGGATATCTGTAAGAGAAAGAAAACTGTGTGCATTAGCTTAGCAGCTAAGTAAGCCCAGTACAACATAGCATATCCCCTTGCTGTTGCAAACAAAAAATAATCAGAAGACCGACAAGAAACTCTACTTGTATTTCTAAACATACATAAAGTCTAGTTAGTTACAAAACTAATAGCATTAACTAATCAATATTTAATTATTGCATTAGTATGAGTTTACGCTATTTATAAAAGTTTAAATTTTTTTGAAAATTTGGGGATTTGACAGCTTCCCATCCACGTATGATCTTGTGGTAGTCATGCTTGCACAAGGCTAGTTGTTGGAGCAGGGTCCCACAGCTACAGGAGAAGCTGCCATTTTGGCGGATAGATAGTTTTGGCGAAGATATAAGAGATAAGGTAAAGCTACGACGTTGTAGCACGTTTCTAGCTACAGATCAGAGCCGAAAACCGTGACTATCGGGATAGGGAAGTCAAAGAAGACAACAGTACCTGAGCGGCCGAGAAGAGAGAGCTCACCCACTGCATTGAAGGCAGTGGTGAAGACAGGAGGGCTTAGCTACCCTCATAAAGGAAAAGGAGCAACGAGGCCGAGTATTGAAGACAAAGGACAAAATGGGAAGTAGTGCCGGTACCCATGGTCAGCGCTGGGAAGCATGGAAGACTGCAGGAAGTTGTGGTGTCGGGAAGCTATGCCCAGTACCCATGGTCAGCCCTGGGAAGCATGGAAGACTGCAGAGAGCAGTGGTGTGACGGAAAGTGGCTACTCCAAGTACAGATATGCCGACTGTCACCAGTTAGGGTTTTGGGTTACTGTTGGGACAGGCCCACAGTGTTGTAAATGGCGAGACCTTCGGCCCGCCTATAAAGGGATGTATTTTTGTATTGTAAAAGGTTAGCCAGTTAGCATTTTGGGCCATTGAGCCATCTAGCTAGTTAACTCATAGTCAGTTATTATAGAATCCAAGCTCTGGTTCGGTTATTAGCCTGTAGTTATCTTACTGTAACCAGTAGCTGGCTCATTAAGCATGTATGTAACAATCCATAGGGATTGAACAATCTGCAGGGATTGAACAATCCGCGGGGATTGAGAGAGAGGGAAAGAGGATATTGTAAGAGAAGCAATAGAGAGAGAGAGGAGAGATCTAAGAGAGAAGGGCTCCAGGCTGTGTGTAGAGTTACCCAGAAGATCTCGAGCTGCATATGAGGTGCAGCGGAACTGTGTTTACTTTCCCAAGTTATAATATATAAACCAATTCCCGTGGACGTAGCTTCTATCCTGGAAGTGAACCACGTAAAATCAGTGTGTTATGCAACTGTTTCATGTGATTGTGTTTACTTAAGTTACTATCTGTCACTCAATACATGAACTTTGCTTATAGTTGAATGTATGTATGTTATCAATCAGTTTACAGCATTATAGAAGGATAAATACAAGTTGAAGTTAGTAAGTATTCTGTATAAGAGTTTATCTGGGTTTCACTCATGACAGTTGAGAGTCGTCGCGTGAAGTGACCTTGTATGTTGAGCCCCATTAATTGAGCACAAGTAACATTAAGTGTGCTAAGCTGCAAGCGATAGGATATCGCAGAGAGGCGATATCGCACCATCAGAGGAGCTGTGGTGCGCGATACCACAGAGTGCAGGTTAGAAGGCAAGGAGAGTTGTGCATCACCCCGAAAGTTGCAATGTGATAGGGGTCCTTCCCCTGTCAGAGCCCATGAGTAAGAGAAAACTGTGTGTTGCGGAAAGGACCTTGCTGACTAAGAAGAGCCGCGAGACACCAGGATGCAACAGAACCTAGTCGAAGACACTTGAGTCTTTGGCCAACCCATTAGAATCACTTCGGGTGAGACTTTAGGCCGTTCTGTGGTCTGTTTCTGAAAGGGCCAATGAGCTAGGGGTGTTGTTGGTACATTACAGTAAACCTGGGTCTGCCCATAGCGACCAACAAATGGTTTCATTGCCAGTTTTGAACAAGCTGAGCACTGATGTTCTGTTGGCATCCTACTAGAGATGAACTCAACTAGTGAGTTGGATCTAAGGAGAAAGAATTTGCTGAACAAGAGAACAAGAGTCCTAGACTAAGTACGGAGGACTGGTTACAAAAAAATATCTTTACAGACCTGCATATGATATTTTTTGTGACCTATGGAAACGAGCTTTACGACTGGTTATCAAAGTTGATGGATCAGAGCATATTCAAGAAGAAAAGAAACATTATCTGGACACCAGAGCTGATTCAGACCGTGAAGAGCCTTGATAATCCCATTACGAGGACAGTAGAATTCTGGCTTGCGAGTGTGCTAGAAGGTTTCATCACAGAGTTTGCAGTGGAACAGAGAAAAAGCTTCAGCGAGGCTGAGTGATACTTCTTCAAAGGATATCGCAGTAAGTACCTAAACTCTTTAAACTTGTCCATTAAGATGCTATTACTTGAAAAAGGAGTAATGGATATAGTTTCAGACCAATAAGTTAAGAAAGTGTAATGTCACAAGAGTTTGAGAGTGATTTTGATGACATTGGACGTACACGTAGTGGAAAGAAATATAAAGTAGATTTCAAATCTCCCATATTTGAAGACAGTTCAGATAATACTAGAAAACAGAGTCATAGTAATACATACAGAACAGAAGGGGGTATCCCTTACCACCCTTATACCCCACAGAAACAAACTGGGACTCAAAACAATCCTGTAGGAGCTCCATCTAGTAGCTCGCAGACAGCACATACTACCACTACATCACCTCCACCTACACCGTCGAGTGGTAGTAACATAGCAAATCAACATCCACCACGTAGAAATAGAATGGGGGTTGATATGAAGCTACCTACCTTTAAGGGTACAGGGGCAGAAGACCCAAAGCAACATTGGTTTCTATGTGAAGCCATGTGGACCATTAAAGGAATCCAAGATGACAATTTTAAACTTGTGCAGTTGGTCACCACACTTAGGGAACGAGCCTTAACATGGTATATGAAGTATACCTCAGCGATACCCAGAACACTTGTACATGTTAGGACCTCCATGATTAAAGAGTTTAAGAAACCTAAATCTGAGTCACAGTGCATTACAGAGCTCAAAGACATTAAATAGCTACCTACAGAGTCAGTATGGGACTTCGATTAGAAATTCAAATCCCTTATAGACCAAGTCAGCTTTGAGTTTGCGCCAGAGCAGCATAAGGAATGGTTCATTGCAGCGCTGCTCCCTCACATCAAACTACCATTAATGCAGTAGAAACTCTAGACGTAGGATGATGCATTGTAGATGGCGATGAAACTAGAGGCTTCACCTCTAGCTGAAACTAGCACAAGTATGACAAACCTGCAAAACCAGCTAGCTAATATCACGTTATAGTTGCATGAGATTAAGAAAGGGAAAGAGGTTGCACAAGAAATATGGTGCAAAAAGTGTAAAGCACAAGGCCATACTAAAGAAAAATGTCCAGTTTTTGTAGAATATCTAGCAAGTGGGGCTCCTAACCCCTTACCACAGACCCACGGGCCATGGTGTGAACTATGCAAAACGAGAGGACATCTACCTCAGCAATTCCCTCTACTTTAGAAGTACATATAGACCCCTAAGAACTTATACTGTAACTTCTGCAAGTCAGTAGGACACGATGAACACAATTGTAGAGCCTATGATCTCATGTTAGACAGAAAACATGACTTGTATAGAGTCCAATCAGAGACACAGGGTCCACCAGCAGGACCACAGCATGATTCGGCTCATGTTGTCCATGGAGGAGGATTCAGAGGAAGAGGCCGTGGAGGAGGCTTTGGCCGTGGAGAAGGCTTTGGCCGTGGTCGTGGACCCATCACTTGTTACAACTGTGGAGTTGTAGGACATTATGCTAGGGACTGTCAGATCCCCACTACCACATGTAACTATTGCAAATCTTATGATCATGCTATAGAAGAATTTCCTACCTTGATAGCAAAGATCAGAGAACCTAAGCTAGCAGTACACCAGAACATCTAGCTTATTGCTGCTGAGGCAGAAAAACCAGAACCAAGAGTCAACATTGTGACTCACAGTGGTGCTTCCACCAGTCGGACATCACAGGATACTGAAAAGAACACAGGACACGAGTGGGTGCGCAAAGCTCCTAACAAATCAACACCACTTGACCTACAGAAGAATAAATAGACATTTCAGCAAGCTAAGAATTTCTTTGATGATCCTACGCAATCAGGATCACAGGTACTGCCGTCTAGGGGCGTACCACAGCAAACACCTTGTGGCGTTATCCCTGTACAAATATCACAGGCTACCACATCGAGAAGACGCCACGAGGACGAGTCGACCAGAAGTGTACAATCCTTCCTGTGAAATTGTTTAAAACTCGTGAGAAATGAGCAAGATATCAGAGAACTTCAGTGCATCATAGATCAGTGTCTGCCATCTTCTTCCGTGAGCAGTGCACAGCGTGCTGTTCATAATATTATAGGACATACAAGAACAGGAAGAGAGATGTGACTCACAGCACAGGTTGGAGAATTTGAAATGGATGAGGTGATCCTAGATCTAGGATCAGAGGTAAATGTTCTGACTAAGCAGACATGGGAATAGATGGGTAGCCCTAAGTTAGTCAGATCACCTATGCATCTGATATTATCTAATCAGCAGTGGGTATCGTCATTGGGTCGATTACCGCAGGTGCCAGTTGACATTGACGGAGTTCGCAGCTCCGCGGACTTTGAAGTTATAGAAATCATTGGTGATAGTAGACCATACCCAACATTACTAGGCATTGACTGGGAAATCGGTAACATGGCTGTTATCGACCTAAAGAGAAGACAAATGACCTTTGAGGATGCGTAGATCCGGGTCATCACATCGTTGGATCCTCTTCAGGGTCCTAGATAAATTGAAACTATCCGAGCAGAGGAAGAGGCACGTAACATGGAGAGTCTTTATCAGATGACAGCGAACCAGAATGACTACATCAATCCAACTACTGAAGGGAACATTAGTTGGCGATGCGACAGCTCATGTGCATTGGATTCGGATATTGGTCTAGAAAACTAGCAAAACAGACTTTACGAAGTCTCAGCACGTAGATGTGTGTTTATGACTAAGTCACTGCGATGGATTGACATAGAGAATAATGAGATTCCATCATTCCATGGTCTAACAGACATCCAGGACTTTCTCCAGCAGTTTGAACAACAAATTTCTCATGAGCAGAGGATCGCAGCTATGGACCTTGCAGTACGAGCCACACCTGCAAGATGGTGGTATGCACATAAAGAGAATATCGCATCATGGGATGATCTTAAGAGATTGATGGCGATCAGATTCTCTACTGACAGAGAGTATGCCCAGTAGAAATACATAGGAGAAAGTGACCCCAGGTCACATATTCATACTTGTGAACAGAATTGGTCGGACATTCCCGAGGATGAATGGGTTCACCGATTCATTCACACTTTGGACACAGTTCCAAGGAACTGGTACACAGAGGCTGAATTGCGCAAAGGAACGACTACATGGCCACTTATGATAGACAGCTTTCTACTCACATTCGCTTTTGAATCTGAGTATCCAAGTGTTGATCATGCCCTAGATGTAATAAAGATTAAGATATTTGAGGACTGTACCCTATCAGTACATACTCAACCTAAGTGGGCCATCCAGTTAGAAGATGCGCTTGAGTGCTATAACTTCACAGCAGAACTAGAGGATGAGGATGAGGATCCTTGCAACATCAACATTCTAGAGTCAGAACGGACTCACGATGTTGATGGGCCGAAGCTACAGATTCCAGCAATCACAGACCCTATCAAGATTAAGAAGATCAATATTGGCACAGACACATAACCAAAGTTTGCCTCTATTGGAGACTACCGGGACGATGAAATAGTAGGACAGATTTCAGACTTGCTACATGACTATCAGGACCTATTCCCCACCAAGTTCACAAAAATGAAGGGAATAGTTGGAGACCTAGGGCTAATGAGGATACCATTGAAACAGGATGCCAGACCAGTCAAGCAGCGTCCATACAAATTAAATCCGTGCTATAAATAAAAAGTTAATGATGAGATCGATAAGATGCTAGCAGCAGGCATCATTGAGCCCGTAGAAGAGAGTGAATGGGTTAGTCCCATGGATGTGCAAGAAAATAAAACCAAAGGAGACATCAGGATCTGTGTCGACTTGCGTAAACTCAACGATGCGTCACTCCATGATCCATTTCCGACACCTTTCACTAATGAAGTGTTAGACAATGTGGGAGGACAGGAGGTCTACTCCTTCACTGATGGCTTTTCAAGCTATCACCAGATCAGAATCCACCCAGAAGATCGACATAAGACTACTTTTGCAACAGAATGGGGCTCATTCCAGTATACGCTAATGCCCTTTGGTCTTCAGAATGCACCAACTATCTTTTCTAGAGTAGTAGTTGCTGTATTTAAAGAATAGATCCATAAATTCCTAGAGGTTTATTTTGATGATTGGACTGTATTTGGATTAATCGACAAGCACATAGGAGATTTAAGACTGATGTTAGAGAAATGTAGGCAGTACCAGATTTCTCTAAACTTGAAAAAATGTATATTCTGTGCGCCATTTGGTATTTTGTTGGGTCACATTGTTTGAAGACAAGGCTTGATGGTAGATCCCACAAAGATTTCCATCATTATAAATATTCCAGCACCCAACTCAGTCAAGCAATTGAGGACAGTACTTGGTCATACCGGGTACTATAGAAAATTCATCAAGGGATATGCAAAGATTACAGCACCGATGGAAAAATTGTTAAAGAAAGACGTGAAATTCCTATGGAATGAGGAATGCCAGCAAAGTCTAGACACACTTAAAGAGAAGATGGTTACAGCACCCATCTTAGTATTTCTAGACTAGACTAATCCATTTCATGTACATGTGGATGCATCTGGCATCACACTAGGGATTGTTTTAACGCAACCAGGAGAAGGGGGTATCGATCATCCTATCGCATACTCCAGCAGAAAGCTATCTACTACAGAAAATAACTACACCACGATAGAAAGAGAAGGTTTAGCTATGGTGTATGCTCTACAGAAGTTCAGGCACTACCTGTTGGGTGCCTTGTTCAAGATGTTTACTGACCATTCTGCGTTAAAGTATCTGGTCAATAAGCCAGTGTTAGGGGGAAGAATCTACAAATGGTTACTCCTATTTCAAGAGTATGACTTTGAAATCATTGTGAAAGCAGGAAAATTGAATGCCGGACCTGATCATCTGTCACGGATAAACTCAGGAGAAGAGCCAAGTAACCTAGAGGACAATCTGCCAAATGCGCAGTTGTTTTCTATCTAGATCACCGATGAATACTATGCTGATATCATTCACTTTCTCACTACAGGATGGGCACCTGTCGAGTTTACTAAGCATCAAAAGAAGCAGTTGGTTGTTAAAGCAGCAGACTTCACCTTGATCGCAGGACAACTATACAAGTTAGGTCCAAATGAAGTCCTACGTAGATGTGTTATGCCACATGAAAAAGAGGCTATTATCAGAGAGGCACATTCAAGTACCGCAAGAGGTCATTTCACAGGGAAGCCGACTGCTCAGAAAATCCTAGCTGCAGGATTATGGTGGCCTACTTTACACAAAGACACTAAGGACTTTTGCAGATGCTGCGATATCTGCAAGAGGGTAGGAAAACCTTCACGACGAGATGAAATGCCACTGCAACCACAGATTACGCTGCGCGCATTTGACAAGTGGGATATATATTTTGTGGGTCCTATTAACCCACCAGGAAAATGAACTGGTGCAAGATATATCATCACTGGAACAGAGTACCTCACCAGGTGGGCAGAGGCCAAAGCAGTAAGAAATTGTGATGCTGCTACAGCCGTACAGTTCATTTTTGAAAACATCATCAGTGGATTTGGATGCCCAGTAATTTTGATGAGTGATCAAGGCACACATTTCTTGAACCGCGCCATTGAGGCCTTGACAGAAGAATTTCAGATACAGCACCATAAGAGCACTCCCTACCACCCACAAGCTAATGGTACGGTGGAGGCCTTTAACAAAATTCTAGAAAACGCTCTTACTAAGATCTGCAACAGCCAAAGGAATGATTGCGACCTCAGAGTTAACGATGTCTTATGGGCGTATAGGACTACATGCAAGAAACTTACAGGACACACACCTTTCAGCTTGGTTTATGGACAGGAGGCTGTTATGCCTATGGAGTATATTCTCCCCAGTTTAAGAATTGCTCAGATCACCAGAATGGCTGATACAGACACGGTGAATGAAAAGCTAGCGCAGCTGCTTGCCTTAGAGGAAGACAAGTTCATCACTGGATTCCATCAGAAAGTGTAGAAATCACGAGAAAAATCTTGGCATGACAGACACATTAAGAGTAAGACTTTTCATATCGGAGACCTAGTACTCCTCTATGACAGTAAGTTTATTAAGTTTCTAGGGAAGTTCAAGACGCATTGGTTGGGGCCATATCAGATACAGCAAGTTACAGAAGGAGGTGTTGTTCAGCTTAGCAAACTGAATGGGGAGCTTCTTCCCATGTTGATTAATGGCAGTAGGCTTAAGCTCTACAGTGAAATCCACTCCACCTCTCAACCCTAACTCAGAACCATTTAAAGAGTGCAGATGTCCAGTGTAGTTGAAAGGAGGCATCGCACGAGGCATTAGTCTACACCGGCAGGTATTCTATGTACAAGTAATCGCATAAGGACGGTTCATTTTGCGCAAGTCCTAAGCGGCTTACGGGGGAAAAACAAAAGAGAGAGTTTGCGCAAGCCATAGGATGCTTGCGGAGTTTAATATGTTGTAGGGCTTCACTCTCGCATTTTGGTTCAGAACGATGCGGTGTGGCATCGCATCGCTGCGATGTTTTCCCGTGCCATGTAGCCAGTTCGACAAAAGACAGAGGGCCAGTCAATTCCCTTCTGACAGGAAGTTAATGAAGAAATGACCGATATACCTTACCGTAGATTTGGCAACAGCATAATAAATTTTCCAGATTTAGTAAATCTTCGACGAGACCGGCGCCTGCACACGGGTTTCGAGGGAAATTTGATCAAATTTTCAGCACTTAATGAGGATCGAAATGACGGGTGCTGTCTCGTCCATGCAATTAATACCACCGACGGGTTCAACCTAGATGACCGTTGCATTCGGGATTATCGCCTTCAGCATAAAAGAAGAGATCATTCATTCAGGAGGGTTACTTTTGCAAAGAGCCGAGAGCTATAGAGTAAGTTGTTAAGTTTTCCCTATGCAGAGCTAATCTCGTTATAGAGTGCTGTGATTTCCCTATTTCGCAGCCATTGCCCGTCCAGAGTATTCCACCGAGTGGGTTCCATCCGAGGAGGAACCTCTAGAACACATTTTGGAAAGGTTCTAGCGTGGTGGCCTTGCATCCGCTATGATGACACCGCCTAAGGTTGTGCAAGTAGGTGCATCACAGGTCAGACAGATACTGAGGATGAGGAGCCAATCTCAGATAATAGAAGAATCCAATCCGGAGTCGGAGGAAGAAGTTCATAGCACAACAGACTACATTGTGCCATGAGTTGAAGGCACACCAGAGGTAAACATTCCCAAGAGTGGTAAGTTTCTTGTTCCCATACCACCGATTGATTCTCGAGTAAGGGAAGATGGAGATCTATTAGGATATGCCCCTAGTATCAAATTTATAGATTATAACCTTGGAGACAGTAAGAAATATCCTCAGTTTTGGCCGGATCAGTATCTTACGATTCAGAAAAACCCATGGACAGGTGCAGATGAATATGTTCCTATGGAACATGTCCAGGTTCTTGAGCGCTCAGGCTTGCTCAATCTGTTGAGAATACCACATTTTGGACGAGGTGCAGAGGTTAATGCCATGGTGCGCGTCCTACTTTCTTGTGTACATGGAGGTTACCTCTGGCTAGGTAACAAGGTCGACCTGAACATCAACCTGATACACCGCATCACTGGGCTGTCTAAGACTAGTAAGGACCCTAAGACACATATAACAGGAAAGACCAAGGATTCCAAGCTACCAGCAACCCTAGTTACAAAGTATAAGCTACAGAGAGGAGGTTGGGCTTATGACCTCGTAGCAATAGAAGATGATACACTCAGATTTACCGCCAGTCTACTTGCAGGCAGACTGTTAACCAAAGTTCTCCCAAAGGAGGTCACAGGAGCAGTAATTCACCTTGCCATACAAGTTGCAGAAGGTGAACAGTTTAATTGGTGTTTATTTTTGTTAAATATTTTGCAGCAAGATTGTTTGACAGCCCAGGATGAGGCAAACCACCCCTTCCATTTCTCATGGCTTCTTATACTATGTGCATTCGTTGGGTGGAAGGAGCCGCCCCATACCCAGTTTCGACAGCTAGCAAGTGGCGAGCCCAGAGGCACGCACTATACAAACTTATGGGAGACCAGCAGCCCAGCCAAGAAAAATATCACCAGGATAGTATTCTATGAATACTATAAACTGCTGAAGAGAGTTATCCAAGAGATGTCGCGGATCAGCATGGAGATTGTGGACATGTATGATAATCGGCTTGATTTTATGGCAGACCACCATAGAATCTACTTGACACCAAAAAGGTCCAAGAGGGATAATTGGGCTAATGGTCGGTTTAGGATGACAGCGCAGGATGTCGAAGATGTCATCAAAGACTTTGATGACGACTGGAAACAAGCATTAGAAGATACCATAGCACTACCATCAGGTACCGCACAGACAGACCCAACAGACAAAGGCAAAGACAAAGTGGGGTCCCAGATGCAAGATACAGCAAAAGTGCCACCACCGGGAGAAAAGAGGAAAGATCCAGAGGAGGCGCCACTAGAGTCACCAATGAAGAAGAAAAAGAAGAAATCCACAAATTTACCTTTGGAGACTGCATTGACAGACGATGACTATGAACAAATTGAAGCAAGACTAAGGGACGAAATGAACGACACATTTCAGGAGATGCAGGCATTGCAGGGAAAGCTGCAGGGGGAAATAGATCAGTAGCTTTTGGTGTTGAAAACACTAACCGAGAAGACTGCCATGATCCAAACTCAGTTAATCAAGACGCCCGCAAGAAAAAGTTCAACACAGTCAATTTCCTACGAGGAAATCTTGGCAAAGGATCGCATCAATACAGTCTTGATACCACGAGGGAGCATCTGATTCCCTACTTCAATGATGGGCATATAGATACAGATCAGGAAACCTGTCAAGGTTAACCTCACAGAATTTCACGTTGATCAGTTACAGATGATCCAGCAGTAGCTAAGCGCAGAGCTCAGAGGTAGAGAGCTCGTGACTTATAAACAAAACACATAGCTGAAACAAAAGAATGCAAAACTCACCGCAGGCTTTCAGAAAAAGGCGGAAGAGTTAAGAACATATGAAGAAAGGGAACAGGATCTCACTCAGGTCCTACAGAGCATCGCATTGGATTTACCCCAATGTAACATTGAGTTTGCCTTGCCTCTCACGCAGAAGGTAAGAAGAGTTGCAGACAGAGCAAATGCTCTGGAGGAAACAGTGACCAAGATGGAAGAAATAGTGACCAAGATGGAAGAAACAGTGACCAATATGGAGGAAGACCACAAAGCGCAGATTACTGAGCTTGAGGCTCGAGCACCGAGCACCCCCCAGGTAGACAAGGAAGCGAGAGTAGAGGCCTTTAGACTCACTTTCGCGTAGATGAAATCTCCCATAGATGATGCACAGTCAGTGATAGTTGATGCGATGAACACATGGTCGGAGTTAGAAGAGCCTCCCGAGAAAGTGGAACTCCAGCAAAGCATTCAATAGATAGAGAATGCCACAGTAGCAATGAAGGAAGAAATCAAGAGTTTAGGATCTCTAGAGAAGATGAGAAAGATGACAGAGATGAACCACTTGCAACAGGAATCATAGCGGTTGAGAGCAAAGGAGATACAAATCAATAACCTGCTTCAACCATATCAGGAACAAAACATAGAGCTAGTCGACGCGGTTGAGCAGAAGGTTAAGGAGTTCACCACCACCAGAAATGAAATTGATGCAACAGAAGACTCCAGTATTAGTCAAGCTATGCTTGAGTCGGCACAAGAGTGTGTCGAAGCTATGCAAAACAAAGTCGCGGGACTTCAAGACAAATTGAAATGGACTTCGCGGGAAGCCAAGGAGAAGCTACAACATGAGACGCCCGCTGGTAGTGGCTCGGGGACGAGCCTTAAGTAAGTGTTAGGGGACTGTTGGAGCAGGGTCCTGCAGCTACAGGAGAAGCTGCCATTTTGGCAGATAGACACTTTTGGCGAAGATATAAGAGATAAGGTAAAGCTACGACATCGTAGCATGTTTCTAGCTACAGATCAAAGCCAGAAACCGTGACTATCGGGACAGGGAAGTCAAAGAAGACAACAGTACCTGAGCGGGCGAGAAGAGAGAGCTCACCCACGGAATTGAAGGCAGCGTTTGAGAAGAGAGAGCTCACCCACTACATTGAAGGCAGTGGCGAAGACAAGAGGGCTCAGCTACCCTCATAAAGGAAAAGGAGCAACGAGGCCGAGGTATTGAAGACAAAGGACAGAATGGGAAGCAGCGATGGTACCCATTGTCAGCATTGGGAAGCATGGAAGCCTGCAGGAAGCTGTGGTGTCGAGAAGCGGCGTCAAGTACCCATGGTCAGCGCCGAGAAGCATGGAAT
The DNA here is from genome assembly GCA_001517045.1 of Pseudotsuga menziesii. NCBI lineage: Eukaryota > Viridiplantae > Streptophyta > Pinopsida > Pinales > Pinaceae > Pseudotsuga > Pseudotsuga menziesii. The sequence continues at coordinate 135,881 of LPNX010106483.1, forward strand.
ACTGCAGAGAGCAGTGGTGTGATGGAAAGCAGCTACTCCAAGTACATATATGCTGACTGTCACCAGTTAGGGTTTTGGGTTACTGTTGGGACAGGGCCACAGTGTTGTAAATGGAGAGACCTTCGGGATGCCTATAAAGGGATGTATTTTTGTATTGTAAAAGGTTATCCAGTTAGCATTTTGGGCCATTGAGCCATCTAGCTAGTTAGCTCATAGTCAGTTATTATAGAATCCAAGCTCTGGTTCGGTTATTAGCCTATAGTTATCTTACTGTAACCAGTAGCTGGCTCATTGAGCATGTATGTAACAATCCACAAGGATTGAACAATCCGTAGGGATTGAGAGAGAGGGAAAGAGGATATTGTAAGAGAAGCAATATAGAGAGAGAGAAGAGATCTAAGAGAGAAGGGATCCAGGCTGTGTGCNCAGGGATTGAACAATCCGTAGGGATTGAGAGAGAGGGAAAGAGGATATTGTAAGAGAAGCAATATAGAGAGAGAGAAGAGATCTAAGAGAGAAGGGATCCAGGCTGTGTGCGGAGTTACCCAGAAGATCTTGAACTGCATATGAGGTGCAGCAGAACTGTGTTTACTTTCCCAAGTTATAATATATAAACCAGTTCCCTTGGATGTAGCTTCTATCCTAGAAGTGAACCACGTAAAATTAGTGTGTTATGCGACTGTTTCATGTGATTGCGTTTACTTAAGTTACTATCTGTCACTCAGTACATGAACTTTGCTTACAGTTGAATGTATGTATGTTATCAGTCAGTTTACAACATGCGACTGTTTCATGTGATTGTGTTTACTTAAGTTACTATCTGTCACTCAGTACATGAACTTTGCTTACAGTTGAATGTATGTATGTTATCAGTCAGTTTACAACATTATAGAAGGATAAATACAAGTTGAAATTATTAAGTATTCTGTATAAGAGTTTATCTGTGTTTCACTCACGACAGTTGAGAGACGTCGCGCGAAGCAACCTTGTATGTTGAGCCCCATTAATTGAGCACAAGTAACGTTAAGTGTGCTAAGCCGCAAGCGGTAGGATATCGCAGAGAGGCAATATTGCACCATCAGAGGAGCTGTGGTGCGCGATACCACAGAGTGCGGGTTAGAAGGAAGGGAGAGTTGCGCATTGCCCTGGAAGTTGCGATGCAATACGGGTCCTTCCCTTGTTAGAGCCCATGAGTAAGAGAAAACTTTGTGTTACAAAAAGGACCTCACTGACTAAGAAGAGCCACGAGACACCAGGATGCTACAGAACCTGGTCGAAGATGCTTGAGTCTATAGCCAACCCATTANTAAGAGAAAACTGTGTGTTACAAAAAGGACCTCACTGACTAAGAAGAGCCACGAGACACCAGGATGCTACAGAACCTGGTCGAAGATGCTTGAGTCTATAGCCAACCCATTAGAATCACTTCGGGTGAGACTTCATGCCGTTCCGGGGTTTGTTGCCAAAAGGGCCAGTGAGCTAGGGGTGGTTTTGGTACATTACAGTAAACCCGAATCTGCCCATAGCGACCAACACTAGCTGCATATCAATCCTCCAATCAAGATAATTGGAATTTGTGAGGAGCCGTGGTTCAGGAGTTTGAGAACTCATAATTGCTCCCGCTGGAAGACTGCAAATACTTATCTCAAGCTACGTAGCACCTGTCAATTTCACTGCAATAACACACTAAAACATATGAACTGTTAGAGTAATGTTTTTCCTCTTGGCATGAACATGTTTTCAAGGTCCTTCACTCCCTCTCCACTGCTCTAAATGAATCCATAGCTAGCAAATTTTCATAGGGACTTCTATGGAAACCCAGTTGTTTCTAATTTTTGATGGGGAGAAACAAGCATGAAGCTTTCCTAAGAAGGCTTTGATACCATATTAGAATTTTAATTCCATTTAGATATTCAAGCAAAGAGTTCTGATAATGTTGCAGCAATTGAATGGAAAATGAACATACAAACTAAGCAAAACAAACCACACAGGAAACAGACAAGTATTGCTTAGGAATTTATAGTATATTCATCATAATAATATCCGGGTTACAATGTAGTTTACATAGGTAGAATTCGAATGCATGAGTAATGAATTCGAGTCCTCCAAGTGGATAAAACTATATCTAACTGAATCTCTAGCTCAAGTTCTCCCAATCAATATCGGAGTCCAAATAGACAACTTTTTGATGACCAATAACTCTAACAAGCAGTAACAACTAGTTAACTTAGTGCACCTGAGTGTGGTAGGTAGAAAAAGCACTCCTCCCATGCAACCATGCATTATCCATGCATTGGTAGCTCCAGCCTAACTATCTGTGAAGTAACTCAATGTAACTGGGGGCTAACTAAGACTAACTAGTGCTAACACCAACTGATTGAAGTAGGTTGGTGTCGGGACTCCCAGTGGCTCCTAAAATGTAGGGATTGGTCTAGGAGGCACCCTAACTCATGCATGCACACGTAGTAAGTGGTAGTTAACCTCTAGTAATGTTCCCCACACTTTAATGACTGGTACATGTGGCCCATTAGACCAAGTGGATCCAATTGCACTAGTGGACCCATTTAATTAATTTAAGGTTCCTAAGTTAGGAAATAATTAATGTAATAGAAATTTGACCAAGGGAGGATTAATAATCCTAATAGGATCCATATCTAGAGTTTTGTAACTCCATTTAACCTCTTCTCTAAACATTTGGAAATTTATAATATCAAGGAAAAACTTTCCAAAAGACACCAACCCCTGAAAATGATTGGAAGTACCTTAAAAATGACCTTTTTGATGAACCCGCGAGTCTTCTTAAGAAAACCTGCAAGTTTACCTTGTTCACTCACTCCTTTGCTTAAGTAAACCTGCAAGTTTACCTTGTTCACTCACTCCTTTGCTTAAGTAAACCCATGAGTATACCTTGAAGTTGCCAAAAAATATAAAAACATGAAAAATCTCGAAGTTGTGGTAGTTTGGATGGTTTTGGAACTGCTCCTTTGGTTGTAATTGATCCATATTCGACCCTAACTCTTTAGAATACTATATAAGAGAGAGATAGGGGTCCATGAAAGGGGACTTAGACTTTTCATTGTTATGTTGGTGAAATTGGGACTCTCATCCCCCCTACCTTTTCCCTAACAATCATCTTTGTTGCATATCTTGAAGTTTTAGATTCTTGGAGAAGAGAAGCAGGAGATCCAGATCAAAGGTTTCGCGAGGTGCCTTGCATGAGGAGAAGGTATATATTGTACTTCTTCTTATTATTAATAAAGATTTAATGCTCTTCCCTTTCCAAATAATTGTCTAATGGAGGTTGTATCTTTGTTTATGATTACATGCTTATGCTTATGAGATTAGGTTTTCGTGTTATCTTGATTACCATTGTTGTATACGTGGTCAAATTTGGTTTGAGGAAGGTTGAAGCTTGCTTTGTAGGGTCTCTTGATTTGATGAGTAAGCCAAGTAAGAGGAGGGCTAGAGGAAGCTTGGACCAACCTTCAATAAATAAGGTATGAGCCTTTCTTACCTTTGAAACCTTAATTATATTTGCTTGCATAACTTTATACATAAGTCTTTATACCCCTAGTGTGTTGGTGGCCTCTTAATCCCCAACCATAGCAACACTTTCCCTAACAACAATGATTGGGGTGGCAACAACATTAGATATTGCATTCTTAATTGGTTGTTTTTGAAGGTCAAAGTAAAAAATCTATCATTGCTCACCATTTAGGTAGCGTGGAATGCTAAAAACCGTTGTATTTTCCATGAAGTCAAGTTGTCATCTTTCCATGTGAGTAATTCAATCCACTGTGCTCTTAGTAAGTATGCATCACATAAAACCTATGTGAAACAAAAGATTATTAGACAACCGATGATCATGGGTTACATTTCGATGGGTTATTTTGATGGGGCAACAAATAATGGTTTCCGATTGGGATGGTACTTAATATAAAGAAGGACCGTCATATTNGAAAACCGATGATCATGGGTTACATTTCGATGGGTTATTTTGATGGGGCAACAAATAATGGTTTCCGATTGGGATGGTACTTAATATAAAGAAGGACCGTCATATTATTTGAGGATGACAACCGAACAGGGTAGAAGGGCATTTTTTTGGCATTTTGGGGTCTACTTTAGTTCTCTAAAAGAAGAGGCGATTTCCAGATAAACATTTTGGGAGATTCCAAGGTGCCTATCAACTGGGCTAACGACCAAGTGCAAATGAATACGGCTTAGCTGGAGCATTGGTTTAATAAGATCTAGTTATTGATTGGTGACTTCACAGAGATTTCCTTTGAGCACATTTATAGGAAGTCCAATTATCTCAAAGACTCTTTCTCCAATTTGGCAATTGACCCTATTGATGGCTTTATTCTTTTTAATGAGTTTTTCTCTAATGAAATCGTGGATTTTGGTTCATACTTGGTGTTTTGAGTCTCGTCTTGCTCTCTAGTTTGCTTGTCTTTTTTTGGAAATAATGCTTTATGTTTCTTGGATTTGATGGTTTTGTTCTGGATGGAAGATAGTGCTAGCTTGTTGTAGAAGGAAAACGTTCTGTATGTTTCTGGTTTTGAAGGCTATATATTGGCAAGGTCTTATGTAACTTGTTATTAACAAAGAAAAATGTCCTTTATGCTTATGGTTTTAAAAGCTATATAGCAAGGTCTTATGTAACTTTGTAACTTGTTATTAACAAAGGAAAATGTTCTTTATGCTTATGGTTTTGAAAGTTATATAGCAAAGTCTTATGTAACTTTGTAACTTGTTAAAGAAAATATTCTTTATGCTTATGGTTTTGAAAGCTATATAGTATGTAACTTTGATTAAAAGAATAATGTAACAAAATAAGTTGGATGGTGTAAAAAAGTAATATAAGAAAACAAGTTGCATGGTAGGGTTAGGTGGGGGCGCCTAAATGATAGTCTCTTTGGTGGCCAAAATGGATGCAGCTCCGGTTTTCACAGGAGACCGCCTGCCTCCTCTTCTCCTTAAGGCCCCATGGTTTCTCTATTATCATCCTCGGCGTTCGTACTCAGGTATCTGATGGTCTTTCGGCTCCTGTTTCTATGTTATTATCATTTTCGGCTTTTTTATCAGCTTTTTTATGGGTAGGGTTTTTCTCTTCTGAGGACTGGGTTTTTCCTCCATTGTCTATCCTTCTG